>JAPMLY010002871.1:0-34564 GCA_026401115.1 Tetraselmis chui | reverse complement strand
CACAACATTCCCCCACTCTCCCTCACCAACCCTATCGCCTCCACAATCCGTGCCCACTTCACCACTCAAGACAACGCCCTCCTCACCTCACTCCGGGACAAAGCCACACACATCACCGACCCTCACACATACAAACAAGCCTACTGCGATTTCTCCCCCCGCAAAACACACGCCTCCCTCCTACCCCGCCTCCCCTCTCAGTTCCCATCCGCCTCCTCGCAGCAATCCTCACCGAACCCCTCGATACTATACACAACCGCCTCCCCATCACAAGCCTCAATACCAACCAAGCATCCCCCCCCACCACTATACATCCCTCGTGGATCCCCCTCCTCTCCCCTCACCTCCCCCGTTCACCCCCCACCCTCCAATCCGGCATCTGCACCTCCCACACCACTCACTCCACCCCCACCGCACCCACCACACACTTAGACACAGAATACCTCACCCCCTCCGACCACCACTACCCCCCCTGCGACGTAACACGCATCATCTCCAAACACAAAGACACAGAATACGGCCAAACGCAGTACATGGTCGAATGGGCCCCGGAACACCTCACGGAATGGGACATTCAGCTACAACTCGACGACGGCTTCCGCCTCATCTCCTCCACTCCCACATCGGTATGCCTCCCCTCCCCCTCCCCCACCACATGCTCCATCTGTCATGACCCCCTGCACACAGAACCCTCCTCCACCTGCTGCACATGCCCGCACTATGCCATACACTCCCAATGTCGCCCAGCTCAAGGACCCACCACATGGCAGTGCGAGTGGTGCGCTCGCGGCCAACGACACGACCTTACCCGCCTCCACGAAGTGCAGTGGGCCCCGTGCCTACAACTCCACGACACCATCAGTGAGACCCCCTCCGGCCCCACCGCCCTTACCGCATTTAACTCCGGCTATGTCCCCTCCACCGCACCCATTTTGCCAAAACCCGGACCCCCTCCGTGGTCACACCCACTTATCACATTCAACCATGACCCCATCAACCCCGACCTCGACATGCTCCCTACCGGTAAATTCGCTATCCACGCACACCCATCACTCCACGACACCACCATACTCTGCACTCCCGACGGCCGCGCGGTCACCACCCTTAACGGCCCCCGCGTCCGCCACCTCTACCAACTCTTTCGCCCCGACCTCTCGCAGCATACGTTCGAAGAGGAGGTCTATCACCTCCTCACCCGTCTAGGTTCCCGCTCAGAAATCCACTCACCCACACCCGCCACCACCACCCGAAATAGATGGGCCACTAGAGAAGACCTCCTCACAGCCCTCCGTCACACATTCCGCATCCAGACAGAACTCTACTCCGACCCCCTCAATAAATCCCTTCACTCCCACACATACCACTCCCTCTATCCCGAAGATATAGTCTTCTCATCCAGCGGTAGCAATGCCCCGCACACCTGGCAAGGCACCAGCATAGCCAACCCCGAATACGACCACGAATGCATGAGACGAGCCATGGAACACGCAATCACCAGCGCACACCTCACAGCCCCTCACACACCCAGCGCAACCATCCTCATCCTCCCCCGATGGGAACACACACCCTATCGCCACTCCAAATACATCAACTCCCCATACACCCACCACCTTTACACCCTCCCCAATGACGCAAACACATTCCTACCCCCCGACCAACACACTGGCAACCCCACCCCCACCCCATTCGGCACACGATGGATGGTCGACATATACCTCGTCGCCAACCCCCTCGCACTCTCCACCCTCCCATCACCCACAGCCATGACCGCACTTCACAACACTCTCGAATCTATCTACGACACTCACCTCCCCAACCCCATCATCACCCCCCCTCCTCCACACCTCATTGTCACCTACTCACCCCACTCAGCAGGTATATACCACCGCCCCCCAAACCCAACTCACCCCCTCACATACCCCCTCCCAGACCGCGTACATCTAACGTACCCCCCCACCAGAGGCACCCTTGCTTGGAACTGGCAGGACTTTGTATACACAGACGGCTCGAAAAAAGGCAGCTCGACCCCCCTCGGAGCAGCAGCTACCCACCCCGCCTCGGACACCAAAGTCAAAATCCTGGTGACCTCTACCCCTCCCTCCCATACAATAAATCGGGCTGAATTAGCTGGCATAGATGTAGGCCTCCAATTTGGCCGCACCCACCTCCTCACAGACAGTGCGTGCTCCCTCCGCCTCATACAAGGCTACTTAAACTGCCCTTCCGCTTACCGCCACAACATTCATCGCGACACCCTCTCATCTATCACACACACCCTTAAAACCCGCTGCGAAGCAGGCATCCGTACACACCTCGGCAAAATCAAAGCCCACAACCATTCCCTAGGCAACGACCTCGCAGACACACTCGCAAACCAAGTCGCGGATGGTCACCCACCCGACACTTTATACACCACAGGTTCTGAAGTCACAATAGGCCACTGGACATGGCCATACACCCTCCTCCCACAAACCCTAGGGGACCCCATACCCTACAGATACACCAACCTCAAATCCGACGCACACACCTACAGCACAAAACACACACACACTCCTCTCTCGCAAACAACCAAACACGGAGCCCTCCTCGCCCGCGCCGCGAAGGACGGCGCCGATTTTTCTTACCACAAAAAACACTCAACCCTCACAAATATCCAGTTCACACACAAACAAGAATTCATGTGGGGCGTCCACAACACCCGCCTACTTACTCACAACCCCACCCTGCGCTGCCCCCTATGTGGTCAATTCACCAGCAACGGCCACATGGCCGGTAACTGCCCCTCTATGTCTGGTCTAAGACAGGACCGACACAACAGCGCTCTGCAACTCCTACTCTCCCTACTGGAACGCCACAACGGAGGACGTTGGGAAACCATCACCGCAGACTTCGGTAACAAACCCATAAAATCGTTTGCTTCCCCCACCCCTGCCCTCACTCCACTTGACTGCCACCCACCTCACCCCACCCACATGCCCACCCGACTTGTTGCTGCTGACGAAGGTCTCTCGCCTGACTCCCTCACCTCATGCCCCGCCGTCCTCCCCCCTGAGATTCTCCCCCCCCTGCTTCGTCCCCCTGCACACAAACCTGACTTCATCCGCATCCTCGAACCCCGATTCGTTGGTCACTCCAACGGTCGCCGTCGCTACGCGTCCATAAAAAAGATTCAGATAGGGGAATGGAAGTACTGCACAGACAACAACCTCTCCCACACAGCCGACCTCATACGTGACAAATACACACCCCTTGCGAACGCCATCAGAAACCACTGGCCAGGCACAGTGGTCGACATCCTCCCCATAGTCATGAGCCGCACAGGTACACCGCACTCCTCCACCATCACGAGTCTCACCTCCCTTCTCACCGCCCGCACCGACCCTCCAGATAAACTCGTCTCCAAAGCACATCTCGACACATCTCGCATTCTTGCACAACTCCATACGCATACTGTCCAATGGCTGCATCACCTCCTACGCATATACCGCATCAAGTCCCGCACGACCTCCCGCCGCGCATCCGCACATTGCCCCCTCGCACGACCCTGAATGCACACAACCTTCGCCTCTAATTGCACCCTCCCCGGGGGGGAGTAAAACCCCCGAACACCCTTGGAGAGGTTGGATTAGGTGGTTAACGGTCTAGCCCTGACTTGTAAGTTCCCTGTATGGCATAGTTGGGAGGGCCCAGAGACAGCAGCCGACGCATCCGGCTTTTGGTGAAAAACCGGCGCATACGGTACATGTTGTAAACAATTTCAATTTCAATTTCAATTTCGTATGAGGCAGCGCTACTGCTACGCGACCACATCGAAACCCTGCTACACCGGCTCGGCCTTCAGCGCAACCCCGACAAGGGCTTGTGGCAGCCCACACAAGTGGCGGCTCTATATTGTCAGATTGATTTAAATCTAGAGGAAAGAAGATATATACTCCTCTTTAATTTTCTTGGTTTGCAAACCCAACTCCCATGTGTACGGGACAGTAACCCCCGCGGTTAATGTTACCGTTAGTAACGGAGCGTCGCATTTCTAGGACAACCAACTCGTACTGTCACTATGGGGCAACCAACCACATAGTAGCTTCTCCAATAGTCAATTATAGCTAGCCCTAGCCCTATGAGCCAAAAACAGCCAAGACCATGGCACTCTTTGCTTTCGCTCTCAGCCAATCTAGGCTTCGCGCGATAGCAAACTTGACTTAAGTAGTCGAACAATATGTTATCAGTCATGCATTATCGAGGCTATGCCGCAGACTGAGAGGTTTCGATGCCTTACGGTAATTAGTATCACATAAAGTACTAAATTAAAAGTCAATGTGTTGGCTGATTGGCTCGCCTTGACAAGGTCGCCCGCACTCTCACTATCGTGCACGAGTGCCTCATCGCTTGGCCTGCGTGTGATCCTTCAAACCACGGAGCTAGAAACTGCACGTCCTTTCAACAAATATTAGATTCAAGGCGTATGCGGCCGTTAAACGTGCGCTTTTGTAGTGGTCCGGTCAAAGGGCGAGGCGTGGTTCCGGCCCGGCGGCGCAAAGGGTCCGAATCAGATATCGATTAATGATAAGTAATCGATGCATCGGCGGTTTTTGCAATTAATCAATTATTGATATTTAGGCACTACATTTATCGGATGCATCGATCTTTAAGGCTCGACTTATCAAATGCATCAATATTTAAAGGCCTGACTTATCAGATGCGTCGATAACTATAGGCTTGACTTTTCAGATGCGTCGATATTTATAGGCTTGACTTATCAGATGCACCAATCGTTATAGCAGCGATTTATCAGATGCACCGATCTTTAGTCCGCGATTTATCAGATGCACCGATATTTATCCCGGGATTTATCAGATGTATTAATATTGATTTATCGTTTCTACCTTTGTTTCATTCTTCTATCCCGCGCGAGCTTAAATCAAATTGCAATTCGCTTTAAGGATTATATCTACACTGACCATATAAAAATCTAACAGATGAATGAAAAATTGCAATTCACACACACGTCGAGTGTTTTTAAGTCATCGACAATGACGAAAATAAGGAGAAGGTGTTCAAACAGAATTGCATTATCAGTACTATACTCAGAATAAAATGCTTCTATGGCCACCGTTGGTTCCGTGATATATCAACGGCCAACACGAGCCGAGAAAGGTTTCATAGATTGACCAATCAGCAACTCGTATGCGTCATAAAAGTCATCATGGTCCCGTTGCCATGCTTGGATAAAACGTGGTGACGAGGTGGAGCGGCGCCGATGACGGTCCAGAAAGGGATCATTGGTTACGAAGATTTTGATCGACGGATGCGATGTCTCGCTCTTGGAAAGATCCGGGAAGCGTTTTGTCTGTCTAGTATATTCATAGGTATGTTTTTGAATGTATGAACCGGCGGCAACTGAAACTCGATGATGTCATCCGCGTGCTTTTCAAGAATGTTGAATGTATAAAATGGATGGTGCTCATGCACTGAAGTAAATATGTGTTGTATAAATTAAAAACCGTCTGCCAAGAATAAACACGGAGTAGCCGAGAATATATGAAGATTCGCGTAAGTGGAAAATAATTTTCCGTATAATTATCGGAAAACGCCGATCTCAGTATGTCTATTAGTTTCCGTAGAAAGCGCGGCAGACCCATCAAGCAACTTCCAGGTTTCACACCAACGCTCAAAGCCCAAGGATCCGCTGACGGTCCACTACGCACCCCGCGCAACTTCGCAGATCCTGACGCGGGTAAGTCCGAGTATGCCGTCCATGAGATCGTCGCCCATATTCTCAAGAAGGGCGCCGACTTCTACAAGGTGCGGTGGACTGGGCTTGACGAGCGAAGTGACACCACCGAGCCGGTCGCCTATCTATCCGAAGATGCGTCAAAGGCGAAGATACAAGCCTACTTGGACGGTCGCGCTGCTTTGGAGCCACCGTCAAAAGTTGTACGACTCGCCGAGGTGCGCAGTGGGGAGTCCGTTGTCGACGAGGGGGCGTCAACAGACGACACTATTTATCTAGACGGTGACTCGCCTGCGCCAAGACATGCCATAAAGCACTCGAAGATATCTTCAGTGTGGAAGTTTTGCTCTTCGAAGTTTCAAGAGAGGCACGGCAAGGCAGCGACTATTTGTAATTTCTGCCATGAACAACTATCAGCACCCAACACTACCAATATCTGGAACCACCTTGTTAGACATCATTCGAGTACGTTAGTGAACGCTTCCGTGGACGGTCATAAGGTATTTCGGTCGCGCTCAACTGCGTTTTGTCACCAACCCGCAGGCTTACCGAGCCCTCCCGACGTTGTTTATGTCGAACTTGCTTGTGATGATAATACCCTCAACTGCGACGTTCCCGACATGTGCTTGACAAAAATGATAAGATTACGATCGCTTTTGTCAAGATTGTTTGCAACATTTAGGTTCTACTGTATGTGTTGCTGACTTGATGTGCATGTGTCGGTCGGGAAGATCCTCGAGCAACAACCCCAACCCACCAATGGTGCCAAACCTGCCGCCCCTACTAACGTCGTCACCAAGCTCCACCCTGCTTCGAAGAAAGAGTTCGACAGAGCATGTGCCAAGTGGATTGTGAAAAGCTGCCGTCCACATTCAATGCTAGAGGACGACAAGGCTTTTCGTGACTTCATTAGAACCATAACACACGGCCGATACTCCCCTCCGGCTGCTTCCACCGTCAATAAGATCGTCATGGACATGTCGATTGAGTGTCAAAAACAACTGAAGGTACGAACTGGCCTAGTGTTGTATAAAAACATTCAAACCGTTATGCCGTTCAGTTTCTAAAGTGACAGAGTGCTTGATTATTTACATGTTCAGGAGGATATTACATGTTTACGTGCGGGGGGCATGTCCGTCGCTCTGGCAGCTGACATCTGGGGCGAGAACGGAATCGCCCTCTTCGCCGTGCTCGCGCATTGGATCGACAATGATTGGGCTTTGCAAGAAAAGCTCATCCTCTGCATACCCTTCAGTGACGTGAGTTGCCATGCACTTATTGTGAAGGCTGAGAGCTGTGGGTTTATTTAAACTCTATTTTAACATTCAATTGTCGATGCCTATTGTCGGCAGATTGATCACACTGCTGAGGCAATTAGTTCAGCTTGCAAGGAAACGTTGGCCCGCTTTGGTGTGGGTGAGTACGACCCTGATCACGGAGTGGATACATTTGGCCAAGAAGCATTCGGCGTAGTCATCGACGAAGGAAGCAACATGGTGAAGGCATTTCAAGACTTCGAGGGTGGCCCGTGTGTGGATCATCGTCTCTCGAATGCTTTTAAGGATGCTCTAGAGAAGTCAAATGTCTGCGAGATTGTCAAAAAGGTATGCGCACCCACTCTCGTATTGCTTATGTGCTAAATGTTTTGTTTTCTTTATTTGACTTCCTTGCTTGTGACAGGTGAAAGGCAAGTCGGCACACCTGCGCCGTTCAACCAAAGTATGGAATAAGCTCAAAGACATCATTGTCAGCATGAAGATGAAAGTCAGCAAGCCACCCCGGGCAGTGAAAACTCGCTGGGGCTATATCATTCCCATACTGCAATGGGTGGGTGTCAACAAGGCAGCTCTTCGGAAGTACACCTCATTGGCACCCATGGACTGTGCCAGCAACGACGATGGAACAACTTTTAAAGACCACCATATGAGCGACGATGAGATGGCAATCGCATACCAGCTGGTAGCGACCCTCTTGCCCTGAACACATGCGTTGTTTTCGCTTCTATTATGATATATTTTATGTCATTCAGTGCGACCCTACAATGCATACATTCTCCTCTCTGTTGTTACGTGAACTGTTTGCTTTCCACCCTTGTGTGTGTGTGTGTGTGTGTGTGTGTGTGTGTGTGTGTGTGTGTGTGTGTATGTGTGTGCGCGCGTGTGTGTTGTCTGTAACTCATTATCATACATGTTTGCCAATGTTTTGTGCGGCTTTGTTGGTGTCATGTAATGATGCATGCCACTGTTTACAATCATTTTATTCCTGAATCTTGGTTTCTTTTGTCGGCGTTCATAGGGAGTGTCCCTTGGGCCCGTGACACAGATGTTGAAAGTGATGGAATCCACCTCGGTGCCTACGCTTTCAAGTGTTTTGCCAATGTTCGGACTATTGGTAGCAAGATTGAGCGACAATGCGAATGCCGTCGCTGTGATCGATGACGAGGTGCACCGTGTGAAGGTAACATGAGCTCTATCCTCACAATCCCTAGTAAATTAAATTATTCACATTCATTTAATTTCCTATAAATATGTTCATGTTATAACAGTGGCTCGACTTGAATGAGGACGTTGTTATATGCCGGAAACTTCTGAGAGAAGCCGTGGATCGCCGATTGCTTAATATTCCCCGCCATTACGAAGAAGACATCCAGATTGCTTGCGCACTTGACCCAAGGTAAAATGTCCCCCATGAAGTGTATTAAATCGATGATTATATTTGAATTAATTCAGGCAATCAACCATAAGCTTTCTTATGATAATATATTGTTTTTGTCACTTGCTGATAATATAATGATAACACTTCTTCTGTTAATCACGAGTGCTATGGCTTGATGCAGGTGGAAAAACTTTGAGTTTTCTGGGGCAAATCGTCAAATGAAGGCGAAAGCATACAAGTTTCTTCGAGGAGCGTTCAAAGACAATTGGGCTCCTGATCCGGAAGTCCCAGACCATGCCATTTTAGCACGCCCTCGCCATGTTGGAGCTTTGAAGAAGGTGAAGCTATTTGGAGTTGCGAGTATGCTCCAATTGATGTCGTCGGCCGAGGACGAGGACATGTCTGGTCCGGCGACCGTGGAGTCAACCGAGACACATTCTCCGGCGGTGTTTGAGCGCAAGCAACTTTTGGAAGTGGATGAGTATCTTCGGCTTCCACAGGTCCCAGCTCATTGCGACGATGGGCGCGATTTTGACTTGTGTATGTGGTGGAAGTCCCACGCACAAATGTTCCCTCACCTACACAACATGGCACGGACTCATCATGCACTCCCTGCTTCATCCGCCGGCGTGGAGCGTCTGTTTTCCGCTGCAGGTAGAATTCATGATGACCTCATGAAGAACACGTCTGAGTCAACTTTGGAGAGCTCTTTGATGGTCTTCAAGAACACTTGAGCCAGATTTTGTAACCCCGCCCCTCTCATGTGGCTTGACTTCATTCTCATCACGAACTTCTAAATATTAGGCTGGTCCCACGTCATTGATCATCCAACCTCCTTGAACCCCGGTATGTAATTCTATTTTTTCATATCTTTTGTTTCGTTCCGTAACAAGCACTTACAATCTCTCCACTACTCTCATTGCATTGTATTTGCATCGTGTGTGTGTGTGTGTGTGTGTGTGTGTGTGTGTGTGTGTGTGTGTGTGTGTGTGTGTGTGTGTGTGTGTGTGTTGCTTGTCTGCGTGAACTGTTCCTCGAGAGGATACAACGTGAAATGAGTTCCTAGAAAGCGGTCATCTTTTGGGATACTTGTCTAGCAACGAACGATTTTGGGATACCTATGTGGCAGCGCATCATTTTGGGACACTTCCTTGGCACCACATGGTCCAGCTATTCGTAACCATGGTCCGGACTATCAGCAACATGGCAATGCATCGTTTTGGCACCACAACGAGAGATGGCAATGGGAGCTATCTCGCCCGTCAGCATACTTTTATTGTTAGACCTTCTCTCCACTGTTTTTGAGCGATTACATGTTATTCCTATTACCCCAATGATCCTAGACACGACAACTTGTAGTGGGCAGGGTAAAACCCACGTTGAATGTGCTGCGCTGGTGAGGGGTTTGTAGCACATTTTTTTGCTGGGTTGTATGGGGATAGAGTGTAATTCACGTATTCTTGAACAATGCGACATGTCTCCCAACGTGCACAAGGGTCTCAGCCTTGAAGAGCAATTGCATTGTGCCCTCGTCCCCATTCACGACAGCATGATCTTTGTTGTGAGTTGAAACAAAGTACTGCAATGAAACAATGGTTGACTTATCAGATGCACATAACTTTTTTATGAGTTTTTCCAATCTAGTACTTATTTTCGATTTATAAGATAGCTCATCTAGAGCGCATGAATTATCAGATGCATTGATCTTTAGCGTCCGAAATATCATATGCATTGATCTTTTGTGCCGCGATTCATCAGATGCATTGATATTTTAGAGGTTGAGTTATCACATGCATTGATATTTAGAGGTTGAATTATCAGATGATGCATTGATAATTAGGGCATGACTTATTAGGTGCATCAATCTTTACGTGAATGAAAATCAGATCTAGTGATGCGATTTTTGATACAATATATCGATTCTCGATCTTTATTCACTGAATTGATCAAGATTCTCGATCTTTAAGTTTGAATTGATCACGATTCTCGATCTTTAAATTTGAATTAATCATGACTCTCGATCTTTATGCTCTCAATTTCGATTCGGACCCTTAGGCGGCGCCCCGCAAGCCTTTTCGCTAGATCTAGCCCCCCACACCGTATGCTTTGGCGCTTGAGTCGCTACGTAGGGGAGTCGGGGACCTACTCGCTAAGTGACTATATGTCATCGGAGCATTGTCGGGGAGGAGGCGTCATCCCCCTTGCGATGCTTGTTTGCGCGTGTGCGGGATAGCTCGTAGCGAAAGTTACATGAATGTTGAGGGATTTATAAGAAGTAACGGTTGCATGCGTGCACCCGCATGTATATTCAGCTAGCGCGTACGCATGTATGCACCATCATGTACTTATACGTGTACATGCACTGATGTCCTATAATAGCCCCTCTAGATCATTGACCGTACACTTAAACACAATAGAGGTTTATCCTTAGGTTTCCCAACTTATTGACACCCCGGTTAGTGGAGGCCATCTATGTGGCCGCTATTGTGTGAGTCACCGCCGTGAGGGTGACCTCTTCTATGTTGAACGGTTTCTATGTGGCCGCATCGGTGCTCGAAAGCGGCGTATGTGTGGCCGCTACTTTTGCGAGCTATGTGTTTGATAGCGACGTATGAGTGGCCGCCGCATCGATGCTCGAAAGCGGCGTATGTGTGGCCGCTACTGGTGTGAGTTGTGTGTCGGAGAGCGACGTCTTGGTGGTCGCTTTTGCTCGTGTCACCACCTAGTGTGTGTGACTATTGTGTTTCATACTGCGATTGATGTGTGGCCGTTACTGTGGGTCACCGCCGTGTGGTGACCGCTTTTGTGATAATGGCGGCGGCGGCGGTGGAGTGGCCGCTACGTAGGGGTCATCGCCGGGTGCGCGACCGTTGGACTTTTTGAGAGCGACTTTTGCGTGGCCGTTGTTGTGGGTTACCGCTGTGTGAGTGACCGCTTATGTCCTACTTCGACTCTTGTGTGGCCGCTCTTGTGGGTCACCGCCGCATGGGTGACCGCGTCTGTGCTAAAGGCGGCGGCGTCGGCGAAGAGCCGGCCATGGTGTTGTTACGTAGTCGACGTGTGGGTGGCCGTTGCTGCCGGCTGGAGTCACCACCTTGTGTGTGTGACTGTTGTGTGTGAGAGTCTATAGCGACGTGTTAATGGCCGCTGCTCTTGGGGTTGTTGTCCCCGGTTCCCCGATTGCCGGCGGCGGCGATGGCGACTATGAGTATGCAAGGGTGCTTGGAGTACTTAGTGCATACGGCACCGCTCGCGCTCTAGGCACTTGACGTGTGCGTAGCTGAGGCGTATGAGTTGCCAATAGGCTATGAGGGCCCATAACATATTATCGGAACACGGCCGGGGAGGGGGCGTCCACGCGATGCGTGTTGGCGCGTGCGTGGGATGGCTCGTAGCGATAGTAATATGAATGTTGAGGGATTTATGAGAAGTAACATTTGCATCATGCGTGCAACCGCTTGTATATTCAGCTAGAGTGTACGTCCGTATGCACCCTTATATACTTATACGTATACGTGCACTAATATCCTATAATAGACTAGACATGCAATGGTGGTCGGATCTGCTCGTGAGCTAGTGAGGGAAAAAGCGATGGCCCTCCGGGCTTGTCCGATATGCGTCCGTATAATCTTCCGTTCGGATTTCGTTATTGTAGCCATTCCGACATTCCGTATACCGCAGCGGCTATAGGTCCTCAGGTATAGCGGGGCTATACCTCCATATATTTCCCTTCGGTATGTCCTCGTATCCCTTCGCGCATGCATAGAGGGGTTAAGCCATCGAAATTCGATACGAGGCTGGAGGTATAGCGTATACCGCGGGTACCGGGGTACCGATAAGTCATCTATAAGTCATCTATGCCGTAAGTCATCGAGTTAATACACAACTCCAAAAGTTATACAACCACACCCGCTACTCGGTCTTCACGTGGACATCCCACAACCTCCGCAAAGGCGCCGCCGCGCCGCATCCGCCGTTAGATGCATCGAAGCGCCCCTCCCACTCGCCAAGTATATGGGTGGTTGGACCAAAACTATATCGGTGACAAACGGCAAATACATCGACCCAATAATGGCCCCATGTCCAGCGGCGGGGCATTACTTCGGCTTGCTCGCTCGTCCGTTCCCGCCCGCTTTCATGACTTGGATGTGCAAACCTTTGGGTTTTGCTTGATAATGGAAAACGGGCCCAAGGGCAAATTATAAGATTGATTTAGATATAGTGGTTTTGCAAACCCAACTCCCATGTATACATGACAGTAACTCCCGCGGTTAATGTTACTGTTAGTAACGACGGGTCGCACCTCTACGGCAACCAACTCGATCTAGTAACGGGGCGCAACCAACCGCATGTTCTTCTCTAACGGTCATCTCTAGCTTGCCCTAGCCTTATAAGTCAGATATAGCCAAGATCCTAGCACTATTTGCTTTCGCGCTCAGCCAATCTAAGCTTCGCGCGATCCGACCCCCTATACACTCTTCCCATAAAGTCCGTTACTAGTGAAATAGGGCCTTTCGCGTAGGGCGGGTGTTTACCATGTAGGGTTTCTAGGGTTTAAATGTACTTTAGTAGCTCGTTGAAAAGGCGGACCGAAACTTGTGTTGACGGTGAAGTTAAGAGGAAAGCGGGGCACAAATGGGGCCCGTCACGGCTATGATCTGACGTACTAGGGTTTGCGGCCCAACGCCGATTTCGGGATATACCCTAATTCGGGCGCCCCGGAATTTGGATTTTCCACAATTTGGCTCGTGAATACTCCCGAAATGGGCGACACAGCATACGGTTTTTATGATCATAGCATGCTTTTAGCAAGCATGGGAGCACGTGGGTGTGATTGCATGTGCCGTTAAGACGCTTTACGTGGGTGGGATTGGGGCCGGAAAACCACATCTTGGGAGGCTTAAAAAGCCTAACCTTGCCGTACGGTGTCCGATTCGAGCAGACTAAGTTGTAACTAGAAATCCATCCCCCAAGTGTATGCATTACGCCTACCGGCCGGTTTTCGCGTCAAATCCGCCGTCCGATTTCATCCAAGCCCTCATACAGCCAACTAAAGTTTTTAGGGTTTCAAAATCTGCCACATTCGCGCGGGGCTAGCAATCCCTAGACATGTGGTACCCGCACACGTGCTCCGCCAATACGCTCAACAATCAGGGCTCTATATTTCTTATATTCACGGCGTTGCCCATTTCATGCCCCATGATGGCATGATGCCGTGCCATTTGCCGCAAGCCAAATAAAGGCCCGTGCTAGTGTACTTTGAAAGCTCCCCGCCATGTTTCACGCCCGGCGATGCGCAAGTTTCAAAGCCCAACGATCCGCGCGGGGTGCTTACACTCCAAGTAAACCGTCCCTCAAGCCCAATAGGTCCCTAGCCCGTGCTCCTTGGTTGTATTTCCGGCCATGTGGCAAGAAAACCTAGTGCACAAGACATGCCATTCTCGGCGTCGCCGCTATGTAGACGGCCGGGCGCAACACAGTCGGCGGATATGAAATGAAATGAAATGAAATTGTTTACAACAATACCAAAATTAACCGGCTGCTGTCTCTGGGCCCTCCTTGCTTGTGCCTAGTGGACTTATTTAGCTAGGGGCTAGACCGTGAACCACTAATCCCAACCTCTCCATTGACAGTGACGATACCGTCTAAAACATACACGTAACCAAGTATTTATGATTTTTGATCTATACGTTTTTTTTGGATACAATATGAAATAAAAAGTGTCGCTAGTCTCCACGATACGCGGCGTGCTCCAGACGCTGCGGAGATGCTGATTAGCGAGGCTCGTCAGCTTGAGCTAGTCGAGGCGAACTTGCCTGACCTCGGGTACCGTGCGACTCCGGTCGTGCCGGAGCTAGGGGGAAATTGAAATTGTTTACAACAATACTAGTAAAAACCGGTTGCTGACTCTGCCCCCCCCCTTATGCTACGCCTAGCTGGACTTAGAAGCGTGAGATAGGCCGTGAACCACTAATCCCAACCTCTCCAATGGCAATAACGATACCGTCTAAAACATACCCATAAACAAGTACTGTCTGCATACAAGTATGAAATATAAAATGTCGTTAGTCTCCACGATACGCGGCCTGCTCCAGCCGCTGCGGGGTCGCTGATCAGCAAGGCTGTTCAGCTTGAGCTGGTCGAGGCGGACCTACCTGACCTCGGCTCCTGTGCGACTCCGGTCGTGCCGGAGCTAGGGGAGAAAGGTAGGTGAAAATCCCCCCTCGCATAGATCGTCGTCGGTCCGGCCTCGATCCGTGCCCAACCCCGCCCGAGGTATTAGCTGCTCCTCCCGACGCACCTCGCCACCTAGCCGAGTCTTCCCTCCTCCTTCGGGGGCCGAGAGGAGAAAATAACTAGGCTACAGACGGTGTCTGGCTGGCTCTCATGCCCCCGAGCCAGATTTTCTCATGTCCCCTGTCCTTGCTCCGTATATTTCCAACACCTATTTGATCGCGCTGTGGCCGTCCGTACCCTCCGCCGGTGGTTTACGTTGGTAGGGGGGCGCCTTTACGAGCAGTGTGCCGTTACGATAACCCTTGGCACACTGCCTGAGGCAGCCTATCGATAACCGGGTACCGACTAGGGAAGGGGTTGGAAGAACACATGGATCGAGTCGCCGGTCCTCAAAAGATGGTGGGTACGGGAATTTTTCCAAAAACGCCCCGTACCGGGCTTTTCCGGCGGCGGGCGATCCTAATGACTGCCGCCGCCAGACCGTGCCGCTCCTCCGGCTGCGACCCACCTCCGTCCTGCGTAGCATCAGGCCTCGCTCCCAAGGGAGACCTAAGGCTCTCGCAGGGCTGGCGACTGCTAGCGAGCGCCGTGCCCTAGCGCTGCTTCCCAGCTATCCGCCGCCAGCCCCAACACCCTCGTCCCTCCGCTGATCCGTCCGTACCCTTCTTCGCCAAATAATATTTCGCAAACGCCGCCCCCGCCCCATCGTCGGGAGATTATTTAGTCGCGGAAAAGACATATCGGACTGGCCGAGCGGGAGATCCCTGTGCCGGTGTACGGATATTATGTTTTTCCAAAACCCTCCGTACATGGCTTCCCGACAGCTGCCGATCCCGCGGATCGCAGCTGTCGGTACCTCGTTCAGCCCCCTACCGTGCCAGGCATGGCTCGGCTATGGGGTTACCAGCGCCCACCGCGTGGAGGTAGAGGTAGGTGCCGACGGGCCTACGAGCGCACCCCTCTCCGGGGCCGCCGCCGCTGCGCCGCCGGCGGGCGCCAGCTAGGGGGAAAGGCATGTGAAAAACCCCCTCGCTCCGATCTTCGTCGGTCCCGTCTCGATCCGTGCTCCTCCCCGCCCGAGATAGTAGTTGCTCCTCCCGACGCACCTCGCCACCTAGCCGAGTCTTCCCTCCTCCTTCGGGGGATGGGAAGAGAAAATAACTAAGCTGCATACGGTGTCCGGCTGACTCTCATGCCCCCGTGCTAGATGTTCTCAAGTCTCCTGTCCTTGATCTGTATGTTTCCAACACCTATCTGATCGCGCTGTGGCCGTCCGTACCCTCCCCCGGTGGTTTACGTTGTTAGGGGGCCGCCTTTACGAGCAGTGTGCCGTTACGATAGCCCTAGGCACACTGTGTGAGGCAGCCGGTCGATAACCGGGTACCGACTAGGGAAGGGGTAGGATGGACATATGAATCGAGTCGCCGCGCCACAAAAGATGTTGGGTACGGGAATATTTTTCAAAAACCCCCCATACCGGGTTATTCCGGCGGCGGATGATCCTCATGACCTCCACCTCCAGACCGTGTCGCTCCTTCGGCTGCGACCCACCTCCGTCATGCGTAGCTTCAAGTCTCTCCCCCAGGGGAGACATTAAACTCACATGGGTGTCGATTGCTAGCGAGCGCCGTTCCCTAGCGCTGTTTCCCAACTGACCGCCGTCAGCTCCAACACCCTCGTCCCACCGATGATCCGTCCGTACCCTTCTTTGCCAAAAAACATTCCGCAGACATCGTTCCCGTCAAGAAGGGAGAGTATATGTGAGCATTTAGTCGCTGAAAAAATATATCGGCTTGGCCGAGCGGGAGATCCATGTGCTTGTGTACGGATACTATGCTTTTCCAAAACCCTCCGTACATGGCTTCCCGACCGCTGTTGATCCCGCGGATCGCAACTGTCGGTACCTCGTTCAGCCCCCTACCGTGCCAAGCCTGGCACGGCTATGGGGTTACCAGCGCCCACCGCGTGGAGGTAGAGGTAGGTGCCGACGGGCCTACGAGCGCACCCCCCTCTGGGGCCGCCGCCGCTGCGCCGCCGGCGGGCGCCCATTCGGCGGATACTAGTGCAATTGTGCAAACATGCTGAAAACCCAGTGTCGAGTAGTCTCCCGGCTTGTCGCGACACTACGTGTACCGAGCAACGCATAATAGAGGCGTGCATAACATGCACATGCACGAATTTCGGCCCGCAAAATATGGGCCGCAAATCCAACGTGGGTGCCCACACTAATTGGGACTTGCCGATTAAGGTGCTCACGTCAGTGAACAACGCACCGTGGTATGTTGCTCGAAAATCAGTATTCTACCCCCCAATCGAGTTGCATGGCCATCGCGGCAGCGCGTGGCGGGTAATTAAATGCTTGCCGCTAGCTAGTAACGGACTTCATTGGAAGAGGGTATTATATTATGCGCTAATATTCCCCAGCAACTCAGGCCAAAAATGTAATTAGAGTGACATTGTTGGCAAAACTGCCCTAGGGTAAATGAGGCTCATATAAATCGGCGCGCCGTCATTTCATCGATCGATAGATATATACAAGTAAGCGTCGCGGTCGACCGCCGTCAGTGCGGCCCTCACATCACGAGCGATAAGGCGCTGCGGGCGCGCCGTGTAAAGCAAGCACCCGAGACGTAACCAACAGCGATCCCAGGCCCCGGGATCTCGACGAGTCGGCTGGCTGGTGGGGCGGGACGGGGCTAGAGGTTAGAAATATACAAGATGGGGAAAAAGCCGAACAAGTTTCGCAGCGGCGAGGCGGCGGCGGAGAGCGGCGGAGAGTTATTATTGGCGGCGGACGTTGCCAAGTTCGCGGCAAGCCTCGGCCTTTCCGGCGGAGGCGCGGCTCCCGCGGCCGACTTTGACGATTTCGCGCCCGAGTTAGCGTCGAAGCGCCTGGGTGGCGATGGGGGCGGGAAGAAAACGGTGAAGAAGGAGAAGAAGGCGAAAGGGAAGAATACAGCGAGAAACGACGGCGACAGCGCCGCCGCCGAGGATGAGGAGGGCGTTGAGGAAAAGGCAGCGGGCGGACGGGACTGGAATTTTGGCGCAGGGCCACGACCAGGTGAGTCTCCACGCACAGGATGCGCCGGGTCGAGATTCTCAGTCTGTTGCGGTTGTTCCCCGTCGGGCATTGCACTGCGGCGGTTATGCGAAAAGGGAAGAGGGAGAGAAAGAGAAAACAGCATTGATTAAGGTTTTGATTAAATAACGCCTTGTCGATTACTGGATGGATGGGGCTGATTGCTGTTGTGGCAGCTGCTGCCTGGGTAGGTGGGTGTACAGCTGGGTGTGTCTGACTGTTGTTTGTGTTCACTGCTGCAGCGTCCGTGTCGAATGCTCTCGCTGTGGGGGTGGGCAACCTGGATGAGGAGGGCTGCTGGCACCTCGCAGCCGCCAGCCTGGCGCCACTACCGGGCAGTGGGAAGGATGACGGGGGTGGGCAGGTAGATGATGAGGAGATGGAGGCACTGATGGCGCGCGCGGAGAAGCTGGAGGAGGGCGTGGCGGCCAAATTCACAGAGCGGCTTGAGAAGCGGAACTCGGCGGAGGCGAGGTGGTTGCAGCTGTCGCGTCAGAGTGGCACTACTTCAGACAAGGCACGCTGCCCTTTCCTCATTTGTTGTGAATTGACGTCGCACCGCTTGGGTGGGGGCTACTCTCAGCGCTATTCTCTCAGTCCTAGTTCAATGTGTCAGTGGGGCAGACGAGGTCAAAGTGTTTGTGGGAGAAAAGGGAATAATACGTAATGGGAGACGGATTGCTGGTGTTAGGGAAAGGGACAAGTAGTCGCTATAGAGCGACGGTATGCAGCAATCAACAAACACAGACGGTTCATAGTAAGAGTATGGACGTAGGGAAGGAATGGTTTGCAAGGCTGAGTGAGCCGGCCCCCGCCGTCTAATGCGGGTGGCCAGTTAGCGCAAGCCCCTTGCTACAGTAAACCCGCTTGGGCCACTACGGTGCGGCGTAGCCTTTCCATCTGCGACTGCTCAACCTTAGGCCAAGCACAGCTCTATATGGCTCGTCGCCACATTTCTACTGGAAATTGTGGGTGTGAGTTCCTGTTTGCAATTGAAATTGAAATTGTGCAGAGCAGTCGCTCTGTGGTAAAAGGGACAGGGGACGTGGAGGATGTGGTGACGGAGATTATCTGCGCGGATATGTGTGTGTGAATGTTTTGTGTGTGTGTGTGTGTGTGTGTGTGTGTGTGTGTGTGTGTGTGTGTGTGTGTGTGTGTGTGTGTGTGTGTGTGTGTGTGTGTGTGTGCGTTCGTGTGGGTTTTGGGGAGGTAGTTGGCAAGGCTGAGTGAGCCGGCCCCCACCGTTCAGTGCGGGTGGCCAGTTAGCGCGAGCCCCTTGCTACATCAACTATCTTGGGCCACTACGGTGCGGCGTAGCCTTCCAATCTACGACTGCTCAACCTTAGGCCAAGTACAAAACGTATTTGCTTATTGGTCCGTCATTCGTGGTTTTAGCTTGTAGCCACACGGAACTTACGTACCCGTATGTGATGTTTATAGAGTATTGCATTGGGATTATGTGCGAAAGATGGGTGTGTATGTTTTAGGGGAGAATACAGCGGAGAACGTGCCACTGCGCGTGTGTTTGTTTGTTTGTGTGTGTGTGTGTGTGTGTGTCTTTGTGTGTGTATGTGTGTTGGGGGGGGGGGTGGGGGAGGTAGTCAGCAAGGCTGAGTGAGCCGGCCCCCGCCGTTTAGTGCGGGTGGCCAGTTAGCGCGAGCCCCTTGCTATATAAACTAGCTTGGGCCACTACGGTGCGGCGTAGCCTTTCCATCTGCGACTGCTCAACCTTAGACCAAGTACAAAACGTATTTGCTTATTGGTCCGACATTCGTGGTGGGGGCTTGTAGCCACACGGAACTTGAGCATGTGAGGTTTACAGTTGACTCTATTGGGAGTCAGTGGGAAAGGTGGGTATGTGTGTGACGATACAGGGGAGAACATGCGCACGCGTGCGCGCGCTTGTTTGTTTGTGTGTGTGTGTTTCCGTATGTGTGTGTGTGTGTGTGTGTGTGTGTGTGTGTGTGTGTGTGTGTGTTTCTTATGTGTTTGTTTCCGTATGTGTGTGTGGGGGGGGGGGGGGGGGGGGGGGGGGAGAAAACGCATTTGTGTGAAAGGGACGGAGGGTGTACCTGCATGGCTAAGTAAGCTGCCCCCCGCCGTCAAATGCGGTTGGGTAGTAAGCTCGAACCCCTTGCTGTCATGATCCTGCTGAGGGCAATCTGGTGCTGCGTAACTTCCCATTACATACTATTCAAGCTCAGGCCAAGCACAGCGCATATCATTTGTGGTACAACCTGGGCCTCGGCTAGTTGGGCATGATTGGTTTGATTTCAACTACGAGTGAAATATATTTATAGCATTGATATTTGTTTATTTTCATTTATGTATTTTTTCAGCGGGTTGGGTGTTATACTGTGAGGATAGAGTAGGGGGGGGGGGGTGTAGCGCTGTTAACCTGCAAGGCTGAGTGAGCCGGCCCCCGCGGTTCAGTGCGGGTGGCCAGTTAGCGCGAGCCCCTTGCTACAGTTAATTCGCTTGGGCCACTACGGTGCGGCGTAGCCTTTCCATCTGCGACTGCTCAACCTTAGGCCAAGTACATAGCCCCTAGGTCATTGTCCATTTTTAACGGAAAAATGTGTTTGTAGAATTGCATAACGGTTGAATTAGTTCAGAAGCCAAGTGTTGAGGCGGAATACAAAGGAACAGCGCGCAGGGTTGATGCGGAAGATAAAGTATGTTAGCGTATGTGTACGTGTGTGCGCGTGCGCGCGTGTGTTTGTATGTTCAGACGTGTGCGCATTTATGTGTAGACATGTGTGTTAATGTGTATGTGTTTGGGTGTTAAGGTTTGGTACAAGAGGGTGTTGGCATCGAGGGATGATGCTTGCGAGTCAGGGGAGGGAGGGGTCATTAACCCTGCAAGGCTGAGTGAGCCGGCCCCCGCCGTCTAATGCGGGTGGCCAGTTAGCGCGAGCCCCTTGCTACAGTGAACCCGCTTGGGCCACTACGGTGCGGCGTAGCCTTTCCATCTGCGACTGCTCAACCTTAGGCCAAGCACAATGCAATTTCGTTCGGCGCCATATTTCGAATGAAAGCGCGTAGGGGTGACATCCTATTCGCAATTAAAATTGAGTAGAGCAGTGGTCTTTGGTAGAAAGTATATAATTGTGTGTGTGTGTGTGTGAGAGAGAGAGAGAGAGAGAGAGAGAGAGAGAGAGAGAGAGAGAGAGAGAGAGAGAGAGAGAGAGAGAGAGTGTGTGTGTGTGTATGTGTGTGTGTGTGTGTGTGTGTGGGCTTGGGGTGGGGCTAGGGGGTGTGAATCTGCAAGGCTGAGTGAGCCGGCCCCCGCGGTTCAGTGCTGGTGGCCAGTTAGCGCGAGCCCCTTGCTACATGAAATTCGCTTGGGCCACTACGGTGCGGCGTAGCCTCTCCATCTGCGACTGCTCAACCTTAGGCCAAGCACAGCATCATCAAACTGTGCGTTTCTTTGATCTCAAGCAGTGAGCAGACGAGAGTATCGGCAGCCGTCCAGCAATTGGTGGTTGTGGTGGGGGGGTTGGGGGGTGGAAGCGTACCATCCAGCTTTGTGACGTAGAGCGTATGTGAGTGTGTGACTGAGAGTGAACGATGACTGATGGGAATGGGATGGGTGCGACTGTGGTGGTGATGCAGGTGGCGGCGATGACGCTGCTGGTGCAGGAGAGCGCGGCGGCCAACATGCGCAGCCTGGACACGCTGCTCAAGTGGTGCAGCAAAAAGAGCGGGGGGCGTGACGTGGTGGCCAAGACGATTGACGCGTTGCGTGAGCTGTTTGTGCGCAGCCTGCTGCCTGACCGTAAGCTCCGCCTTCTGGTGGAGCAACCCGACCTGGGGCGGCTGCCGCCCAATCGGCTAGGCAACGCGCACCTGCTTTACTGGCACATCGAGGACTGTGTGAAGCGGAGGTACGCGCTGTTTGTGGAGGCGCTGGAGGAGTGCAGCCGCGACAACCTGGAGTTTGTGAAGGAGAAGGCGGTGAAAGCGGCGTACGAGCTGCTGCGGAGCAAGCCGGAGGCGGAGGCGCGCCTGCTGAGCCTCGTGGTCAACAAGCTGGGCGACCCCTCCCGCAAGCTCGCCTCGAAGGCCGGCTACCTGCTGCTATGCATCCTGGACGAGCACCCGGGGATGAAGGGGGTGTTGGTGCGCGAGGTGGAGCGTTTTGTGTTCCGTCCCAACCTGCAGGCAAGGCATCCACCCCGCCCTCCTCAAAAACCCCTCTGAATCCTTTTTCATACCTTCCCTACGTGCTTATACCGCCAAGTCAGAACCATTTTTGGATTTTTTGACAATTACATAAATCCAGAAAGACGCCGTGGTGACAGCAAACACAGCAAAGCACATAGTTGCACCGCCACACATACATTCAGAATGACACACAAAAATATGACAAATCATTTCGAAAACATTCCAACGCCGAGACACATGATTTTTCCTCTGGGGCAGGTGAATGCCATGTTGGACTTCTTATTATCTCCACACATGTATCAGCATTTTATCCTTTGCATATTTCTGATTTTAGAGCCTGCTAGTGGATGAGCTCGGATTGCGTATTGAGTGGTTTATCATGAGTGCCTGCCATCCACTGACCCTCCTTTACATACCAACCCTGTATGCTACACCTTGCAAGTCCGAAGCACGTCCCCAAGCTTGTATCTTCTGAGTTTCTGTTTCTTCTCAAAGACCAAAAAACGACACCTTGGTGAAAGCAAATGCAAGACGCACACACCTCCACACATACATTCAGAATGATACACATATATTCACGAAACGTTCAAACAATAATCAAACGGATTTAAAGACACAATCAATTCCTCCGGGGCAAGCAATGCGCGAAGAGGTGCATCTGAGAATTTCGTTACTACCTTTTTGAAATGTGACAAGCTTTTTTGATTTGATTGTTGTTTTCGGATGCGAGTGAATGAGCTCGGATTTCGTATTGAGTGCTTGACATTGGTTGCCTGCCGTATTCCACTCACCCTCCTCCTCTGCTGCCACGGTGCGCTGCCCTTCCCTCCACGTGCTGCGCAGGACCGCGCGCGCTACTACGCAGTGGTGTTTCTGAACCAAATCGTGTTGGGGCACAACGCCAAGTCGGGCGGCGGGCCGCAGCTCGCGCGGCAGCTGTTGGACATCTACTTCACGCTGTTCCGGATGGTGCTGGCGGGCAACGCGGGCGCACAGGCGGAGGCCAAGGCGCGCGAGGAAGCCAAGCACAGTAGCACGACGGGGGCCAAGAAATCAGACGCGGGGGGCGGAAAGAGAGGGGGGCGCGGTGGACGTGGTGGTGGGCGAGGTGGTGGTGGTCGTGGTGGTCGTGGTGGTGGTGGACGGGGTAGTGGTGGGTCTAAAGGTCCAGTTGAGGCGGGGAAGCGCGGCAGTGGTGCTCAGCTTGCCAAGTACCTGGAGATGGATGCGCGGCTGCTGAGTGGGCTGTTGGCGGGCGTCCGCCGCGCGTTTCCCTACGTTGACAGCGACGAGGTGGAGGGGCTGGTGGACCGGCACGCGCCGGACCTCTTCCGCATCGTGCACTCCGCGTCGCTGAACATTTCAGTGCAGGCGCTCATGCTGCTGTTCCAACTCATGGCCAGCCGCAACTCCATATCGGACCGCTTCTACCGCGCCCTCTACGAAGTGCTGCTCAACCCCGGCCTCCCACGCTGCACGCAGGTTCGCAGCCCTCCTTTCTCTCCCCTAACACCCTCCCCTGCAGACCAACACAGTTGCATACAAACATAAATGAGCACACAAACACATGCAGATACAAATACATTTATACATAGTAAGAGAGTGTGTGTGTCTGCATGTGCATGTGCGTGTGTGGATGGAATAAGAGTGTGTACATGTGTTTGGTACTGTCCGTCCGTGTGTGTGTGTGTGTGTGTGTGTGTGTGTGTGTGTGTGTGTGTGTGTGTGTGTGTGTGTGTGTGTGTGTGTGTTTATTGAGGGTCCAGAGTGATAATATCAGCGAGAGTATTACGCTGACTATCTTGATAGTAACTCAGACATATTAGTACATTGACTTTCTTATTTCGGAATTGTAACAGAAATGTCTCATTCTACATGTCTCAGAAGTGGCCGGGCTGTTTCTAGCAGTATACTCCTCCAACACACGCCCACACCCACACACACACACATGCACACATCCCATTGCAAGTATTTCAAAATCATGCCTGCAAATGAGGGGTGTCTCTACTTGGCACAACGGCTGACAAAGCTTCGACCGTTTTTACCTTCACGTGCAGGCGCCCATGCTGATGTCGCTGGTGTTGCGAGCCATGAAGGCGGACGTCAGCCTGAAGCGCATCGCAGCCTTCGCCAAGCGGCTGCTGCAGGTGGCCACGGAGCAGGCCGCCAACTTTGCGTGCGGCGTCCTGCTCATCCTCAGCGAGGTGCTCAAGGCGCGATCCAGCCTGTGGGAGGCCATCCTGCAGCCGGAGGACAACAGCGATGGGTTGGAAGTCTTTCGAGACGCGCCGGAGGACGAGGAGGGGGAGGAGAAGGAGGCAGGGAACGAGAAGGGGAAGGGTTCGGTCAAAGTGGAACGACGGAAGGCACTTGACAAGTTGAAGATGGACGTGGCGGGGTTGAGTGGGGTTGGTGGGGCTGGTCCTGGGGAGGAGGGGGAGAGCGAGGAAGAGGAGGCTGTGGAAGAGAGCGAGGAGGAGGGGGAGGGTGGTAGTGCGGAGGAGACGGTGAGGAGGGGTGGTGGCGAGGTCAGCGATGGGGGAGAGAAGAAGGGGAAGGAAGGGGAGGGGTACGACATGCGGAAGCGGGAGCCGATGTATGCGCGGGCAGAGAGGAGTGCGTGGTGGGAGCTATCTGCGCTTGCGGGGCATGTCCACCCCAGCGTGGCTGCCATGGCACGCACTCTGCTGTCGGGAGCGCCAATCGTTTACGATGGCAACCCGCTGCAGGACATGGCACTCACCGCCTTCCTTGACAAGTTTATTCAAAAGAAGGCGAAGGTGGGCGCCCAATCGACACTGAACCATTTTCATTTGATTGCCAATTTGATGGACACATGTGGAGAAGGTGTACCTACACATTACCTTTTGGGTTAGGTTGTAAACTTGGCATTTCATATACCAAAGTTGAGCAAAATCGTTTGTGCCCATGAGTTTGAGTAAATAGCTATGCCGCTTCCGATTTTCGACATTTTAAGTTTTTTCCTGGCGGGCTTTGTTGATCTTATCATACTTGAGGACTTCTGTTTTGTACTCGTTCATCTAGCGAATGCACGCCTGCGTGACTAAGCCCGCTGCGGTAGCTATGTGCGCGCGCGCGCGCGCGCGTGTGTGTGTGTGTGTGTGTGTGTGTGTGTGTGTGTGTGTGTGTGTGTGTGTGTGTGCGTGTGTGTGTGCGTGTGTGTGTTTGTTGTGTGTGCGAGTATTTGTGAGAGAAAAAGTGTGTGAGAGTGCGTATGTATGTGTGTGTGTTTGTGTATGTGTGTGCCTGTGTGTGTGTGCATAACATGGTGTGTGTATGTATGCGTTTTGCGTGTGTGTGTATAATGCGATGTGTATAATGATGTGTGTGTGTGTGTGTGTGTGTGTGTGTGTGTGTGTGTGTGTGTGTGTGCCCATGAGTAAGTGTGTGTGCCTTCGTGTGCGTGTGTGTGTATGATTGTGTATATGTATGTGTGTATTTGAGTGCGTGGCAGAGTGTGTCTTTGACTGTTTGTTTGACTGTGTGTGTCTCGTCGACAAGCAGAGTCACATGCGGGGGACGTCGCTCATGCAGCCCATTACACCGGCGGGTGCGAAGGTCAACACCAGCGACATTTCCTCCGCGGCATTTGCGGAGCTGGCTAAGGGAGAGGTGGTGCCGGTGAGTGCAGGCAGCCCATGAGCAGATCTTGTCAATCCTACCCTCTCAACTATACCAGCAGCACACAACGGTGTGAGAACTGAGCCGCGTGATGCTGCTTCGGTGGTTTATGGTCTGGGGCTGTGGAGGTGTTTGTTTTGAATATGCGACCGTTTGTTTATGTTGAAACTGTACAAAGCGCACGGAACTGACGAATGACGGGCGCAGGCGGAAGCATTTTTCCATAAGTACTTTGCGCTCGCAAAGAAGAAGGCGCTGCCGAAGCAAAAGAAGCAAAAGGATGGGGAGGGCAGCGACGATGATGGGGACGATGATGGTGAGGAGGAGGAGGAGGTGCTAGAGGCCGAGGAGGGGGCGCTGGTGGCGGAGGGGGTGGATGGGGATGACCCTTACGCGGGGCTGATGGCGGCGATGCGGAGGGGGGAGGTGGACAGCGAGGAGGAAGACGGGGACGGGGATGAGGGGTTCAGTGACGATGGGGTGGAGGTCGAGGAGGACGGGTTTGAGGGGAACGTGATGGAGCTGCCCAGCCCCAGTGATAGTTCGGCAGAAGGGGAGGAGGATGAAGAAGACGAGGATGATGGGGAGAAGGCGGGGAGCGATGAGGAGGAGATGGCGGCGCTGCTTGAGGGCGGAAGCGAGGAGGAGGAGGTAGTGAAGGAGGAGAAGGGGAAGCGGAAGAGAGGGGTGGAAGGAAAGAAGCGGAAGAAGGCGCGGAAGGAGGTTATGGAGGAGGCGGAGGTGGGCGGGGTCGGTGGTGGTGGTGGTGGTGGTGGCGTGTTTGCCTCGGCGGAGGATTTCATGGGTCGGATCGATTCGGACTTTGGGGGCGGGGATGAGGTGACTGTGATGGGGTTGGAGGGTGGCGATAGTAGAGGAGGAACCAAGCGGGGCAAGGGGAAGGGGAAAAGGCAGGGTGGGGTTGTGGGTGGGGGGAAGGTATCGAAGGCGAAGGGGGTGAGCCCGGTGAAGCGGAAGCAATTGGCCGGGAAGGGTGGGGGCAAGGGGTTTGTAGGACGGGGTGGCAAGCGGCAACGCTCTTAGATGGCAACTATAGATAAATGATGGTGTGGGTGGGGGGCGAGATAAGTGAATGGACGGGTGCATATTGGACGAGTCACGATGGTGTGGTTAATAGCGCAATTTACGGTTCTTTGAAATAATTGTTTTTACTCCGCTCCGCTCTTTGCCCCTTTCTTTGCATTGCATTGCAGTGTACCTGCCTTGCTGGTAGTTATGTACAACAATACCTCTCCTTTGTATTGTTATGTCGTTCAAAACCTGAACGGCAGTAACTCATTTACGTAAGATGGTATGGCGGCGCCATAGCTTTCAGGTGAGCGAGGAACGCGTATTATTTGAGAATGATGATATGCGTGAATTGCGCTGTTTCTGTGGTATTTTGTAAGTACGTCAAGCCCGGCGTCGCCTTAGCGTTATTAGTGGTCAATTATAGACGACAAAAATCCTTTGGAGCCCTGAGACAACAGACACTCCATAGCCGTATATTGTACACAAATGCAGTTCCAATTTCCGTTGGAGCCGTCCCATCGGTCAACCACCCCCCCACGCCTACATACGATGTTGTCATCAAACAGCGAAATGTTTGTGAGCTTTTCAATGGATCGCATCATCGGTGTGTCCAAGCAAAAGAAGTGGCCGATATGTTCGATATTATGTTCGATATAAGCAGTTTGCACTCGCGAAGAAGGAGGCGCTACCGAAGCAAAAGAAGCAAAAGGATGGGGAGGGCAGCGACGGTGACGGTGACGATGATGATGATGATGATGAGGTGCTGGAGGCGGAGGAGGGGGCGATGGCGGTGGAAGGGGTGGATGGGGTGGACCCTTACGTGGGGATGATGGCGGCAATGCAGAGGGGGGAGGTGGAAATTGAGGAGGAGGAGGAGGATGGGACCGGGGATGAGGGGTTGAGTGACGATGGGGTGGAGGTCGAGGAGGACGGGTTTGAGGGACACGTGATGAAGATGTCCAACCCCATTGATAGTTCGGCAGAAGGGGAGGATGAGGAAGACGAGGATGATGGGGAGGCGGCGAGGAGCGATGACGAGATTACTGCGGCGCTGCTTTAGGGCGGAAGCGAGGAGAAGGAGGGGGAGCGGAAGAGAGGGTTGGAGAGGAAGAAGCGGAAGAAGGCGCGGAAGGAGGTGATGGAGAAGACGGAGGTGGGCGGCGGCGGCGGTAGTGGTGGTGGTGGTGGCGTGTTTGCCTCGGCGGAGGGTTTCATGGGTCGGATCGATTCGAACTAGGGGGGGGGGGGGGAGGGGGGGAGGTGACAGTGATGGGGTTGGAGGGCGGCGATATGATAGGAGGCAACAAGCGGGGCAAGGGGAAGGGGAAGAAGCAAAATGGGGGGAAGGTGGCATTGGGAAAGATCCCGGCGAAGGGTGTGAGCCAAATGCAGCGGAAGCAATTGGGCGGGAAGGGTGGGGGCAAGGGAGTGGTAGGACGGGGTGGCTAGCAGCAATGCTCTTAGATGTCAACTAGAGATAGGTGATGGTGTGGGTGGTGGGGAGGGGTTCGGAATGATATGGATGGATGAATGAATGGAAGACGAGTCGCGATGGTGTGGTTTATGATACAATTAACGGTTCTATCAAATAATTGTTTCTACTCCGATTCCCATTTGATCTGTTTCTTTGCATTATTGCATAGCATTGCTCGTGCCTTGGCAGTTATGTATAACAATAGCTATGCTTTGAATTGTTCTGTAATTCAAAACCTGATTAACAGCGGACTCATCTCCTTAGTAAGATGGTGGAGCGGCGCCATACCTTTTTCTAGAGACCGAGAAACGCGTAGTATTTGACAGTAATTATATGCGTGAATATTGGTATGTTTTTCCCGTGTTTTGTAAGCAGTTCAGGCCGGATGTCACGTCGGTGTTAATTGTCAAATTTACATAAATCTATTGGAGCCTTGAGACATCAAACATTCCATAGCCGGTACTTGTTGTAAACAAATTCAATTTTAATTTATGTCAGAGCCGTCCCATCCGTCGACCAACCCCCGCGCCTACTATCTTGTCATGAAGAACAACATGTTTACAAGTTTTTCAATGAGCATATGGTCCTCGGGTCTACTAAGCAAGAGCAAAAGCGACCGACTTCTCCGATCTTGTGCGTCGCCAAGTTGGACAAAGCAAAGAATTTGGAGCAACTACATCATTGATACACTTGTCTATGTGTCATGGAATGTGTCAAACACAAGTGCGGAGTTTTTCATGCAATACGTATCCACAAAAATAATCAATCACAAAGGGGGTACGTGGTGAATTCGATGTTGTGAGGATAGTTAATGATAGCGTGCCACCTCATCGATGCACAAGTATGGCGAATAAATGCAAATGGATGATTGGTTAGTGCGACTGGCATGGGGCGTTGAAGCCATTGCTTCCGTGTTACTCGATGAAATTGTGCGTTCGGGTGGCAATTGACTATGTGCGGAGTCACGAAGAATGGTCTGTTGCTACACCCAAAAATTGATCGGATGATGATGGACGGCTTTCTCGAGCGATGTAAGACTACTTTGCTTATCTTTATTATATAACAATGAAACGAGGGGACTTGTCATATTCTCAACGCGCTAACTTCCTCAAATATTGAGCTCAAACTACTACGGCGACGTCCATGTTAAGACTCGCGTGAGCTCTGTGAAGTACACAACTAATGGAGGATTTCATGCTGAATGAAAAAACGCCATTTTTCTGCCCGATGGATTGCGGAATTCGGAAATTATCCATGTTTTGTATGAATATATGTGATGACCGTGCGCAGTATGGCATCGAG
The DNA here is from genome assembly GCA_026401115.1 of Tetraselmis chui. Lineage (NCBI taxonomy): Eukaryota > Viridiplantae > Chlorophyta > Chlorodendrophyceae > Chlorodendrales > Chlorodendraceae > Tetraselmis > Tetraselmis chui. The sequence continues at coordinate 5,245 of JAPMLY010002871.1, read as the reverse complement.
GGAAGCATCGGTGCCAATGACCCCCGACGGGAAACCGGTGTGCTCGAAAATGTGAGTGTTAGCGAACCACGTAAGACATCACCCATATATCCAGACAATGAGAGCCTACATATCGACTTATTGTAACTCAAATTTGCTGGCCGTGCGTTTCGCTTGTTACGCTTTTATTGAAAACATATCCGGTATGATTTCATGGGCAAATGTAGGGATGGATAAGTTAAATTGGAACAATAAACCATGGCGGTTCACTACAAGCACCCTCAGATGGGCAAATAAAGGTACGTAAAACGCCCGCAAAGGAAGTAAAAACGTCGGTAGGGCAATATATATATACGCTCGCAAGGGGTAAATTGAAATTGAATTTGATTTTTACAACGAGTACCGATAATTCGGCGCTTTCTCAACGACGTACCACGACTGCCATGTAGGTCTTAGGCAGAGGGTTTTCGCCGGGGGCCTCCTTATCGACCCCTCTCCGTTAGCGCTAACGACACATTGATGTCAATCATACATGCATGTATCTATCGCTACAAGTATTGTGCATATGAGACATAATTATGATGCTATCTCCACGATGCGCGTCCCGCTCCCGCCGCTCGAGGGCGGTGCTTACCCTAGTTGGCCATCCTCTAATGGTCGAGTCGGGCCTACATGATCTTTGCCCTTGAGCGACTCCGGTCATGTCGAAGAGGGTAAGGGGGACAGCATGCGAAAAAAACCCTCGCTAAGGTAGTCGACGGCTCCGACTCTATCCACGCGCACCCTCGCCCGAGTTAACAGCCGCTCCTCCCGTCGTATATGTCCTCCTAGTAGAGGCTCCCCCTCCCCTTCGGGGCATGGGCAGGAAGCTATAGCCGCAAATAGCTGCCTTATGTCGCTCCTCACGTCGCGATTGTCATGTCCCGGTCGGTTGCTACTTGTTTCCAACACTTACATGATCCGTAAACTTTCGCTCGTACTCTCCCCTTGTGGTCTATACTGCCATTGGGGCGCATGTACGAGCGTTGTATTGTCGTGATAACCCTTAGAACAACGCCTGAGGCAGTCATGTCGATGGTGGGTATCGACTAGGGGAGGGGTTGCTGGGAAAAGTCGGATCGGGGCGCGGACCTCAAAGGTGCCGTGTACGGACCATTTCACCGAAACCCTCCGTACATGGTTTTCCAAGCGGCGGCTTATTTCTAGGACAGTCGCCGCTTGACCGTGCCGCTCCTCTCGCCGGGGCTGTCCTCCTCAGTGCTGGTGTCGGCTGCCCTCCTCGGGTTGGCTCGACCTCAAGAGCGCTTGTCAATGGCTAACGAGCGCCATTCCCTTGCGCTACTTCCCGGTTGTCCGTCACCAACTCCAATATCCTCAACACCCACCGTTGACATGTCTCTACCCTACTCGCCTACACGCTTCTAAGATACCTGCCCCATCCCCCCAAACGGGACGGTATCTTAGGAGTATTTTGGGTTGAAAACCGTATCAAACGGGCCCAGCGAGAGATCTAGGCGTTGACAGTGTACATATATTATTTCTAAAAGCCATGGTCCGTAAATAGCGTTCCCGAACGACAACTCATGAGCGCGAAGATCGCAGTTGTCGGCTCACCCCGCCTAGCCCTCTACCGAGCCATGCATGGCACGGCGATAGGGCTAACAACGTCCACCATGAGGAGGTGGGTGTGAGTGCCGACGGGCATGCGAGCGCACCCACTCCGGGGCCACCGCCGCTACGACGCCGACGGGCGCCCACAAGGGGTAAAGTGTTACGCGGAGACGGTTAGGAAAATACTTGTCTTCAACGGCGTATTATACGAGAAAGTGCGCATGAAGTCAATTAAACAATGGTTATGTGGCATGATACATCGGGCCATGTGTATTTACGCGGCTATTATTATGATCTGACGTAGTATTGCGCATGTGGGCGTTTGGATTTTGCGTGCTTTTAGATTTCGCAAATACGATTTATGTAAGAAGTTTGGACCTACTCATTATTGATTAGTGAAGTCTTCAAATCAACGGTGCGCATGTACGAAAACAATTGCGCTAGGGTTTAGGGTTTTCTTGTGAGCGACTATTTGTCATTCACGAGAGGGTGCGGTCCCATGCATACGCGTAGGCTAGGAGGGATGCTCTCTCTGTAATACGGTGCTTTGGCTTCATCATGAATGCCTCATGTCATTTTGTGTAATACCAATAATAATATTCCATTATTGTTAATTTTATTTTATTTTCACAACAACCGTCGGCTACGTCGTCATCAGCACCACCAAGGCCTTTTCATAACTTGGCTAGTTTATATCATTTATCATTCTCCAGCATTTTGATCTCCTTCAAGCATCGCAACTTTTTATATTATTAAAAACCCATTCTTTCGAATCGTTGGAGAGATTGAAAGCATGCACCTATTAGGAGAATACTTGACACTTCTAGTACTAATAATAAGGGGAACTAAAAATGTAATGTCCAGAGAGGAAGGCGCCCGCCGGCGGCGCAGCGGCGGTGGCCCCCGGGGGGGGGGGGGGGGGGGGGGGGGGGGGGAGGGGTGCGCTCGTAGGCCCGTCGGCACTCACCGCTATCTCCTCGTCGTGGGCGCGGGTAGCCCTATCGCCGTGGCAGGCATGGCACGGTTGGGGGCTAGGCGGGGTGAATGCGGCAGCTGCGATCCTCGTGATCATCAGTTGTAGGAAAGCCTCGGTATGGAGGCCTATTGAAAAATGTTATTTGTACACTACCAAGATCTCCCGCTCCCGCTCCCGCTCCCGCTCCCGCCAAGATCTCCCGCTCGGCCAGTCCAATATGTTTAATCGCGACTAAATAATACTCTCATATGACACTCTCTCGATAAAGAGGCGGGGGGTTATTGTGAACTATTTTTTGGCGAGGAGGGTACGGACGGATCAACGGTAGGAAGCATGTGTTTGAGGTGGAGGCGGGGAGCCGGGAAGCAGCGCTAGGGAAGGGCGCTCGCTCGACGTAGACCATCGCTCCTAAGGTCGTGCACACCAATCCATGGGGATGGAGCTCGATACCAACAATGATGAGGACAAACCGCGGCGAGAGGAGCGACACGGTCTAGCGGCGCCGATTTAAGATTGGCCGCCGCCAGAAAAACCTTGTACGGAGAATTTTGACTGAAACGCCAATACCCAACACCTTTGAGGTCACAACCTTGATCTGACTTAACCACCCAAGATTTCTTCTCGTCGGTACCCACCATCAACATAAGTGCCTCATGCGTTGTGCTACGGTTATCACGAAAGCACATCTCCCTTATATAGGCAGCACATTGCAAGGGTTGCGTACACACAAGGGAAGGGCACATGCGGTATTTTACGGATCAACCGGGTGCCGGAAGCAGCTGACAAATAATCGGGATATGACACACGTGACGGGAGGAGCGACAAACGGAAGCTAGTTGTAGCTATGTTCTTCCCCCCCTTCCTTGAAGGGTGGAGAAGGCTATGCTAGGAGGATTGCTGCGATGGGAGGAGCTGCACTTATGACGGATGAGGGTGTGCGTGGATCGAGTCGGGACCGTCGACTACTTGAGCGAGGTTGCTTTTCGCATACTTCATCCCCCCCCCCCCCCCCCCCTCCCCCCCCCCCCCCCCCCCCCCCCCCCCCCCCAAACTCCGGCCCGCCTGGGAGTTACTCATGAGCCGAGGTTAGGTAGGCATGACTCGATTTGGAGATGCTAATCAACTAGGACTGTCAACGGCCTCGAGCGGTTGGAGCGGGCCGCGCATCGTGGAGATAGCGACACAATATCTTAATGTCGTTATCGTAGCGATATATACAATGTTGCCCATGTATGATTTATATTATGTTGTTACAGCCGACGGAGAGCATGGACAAGAATACCCCGGCGTACAACCCTATTCCTAAGACCTAGATGGCATGATTGGGAACGCTTCAAAACAACAGCCAATTTATCGGTACTTTTTGTGGCGCGCGCGCGCGTGTGTGTTTGTGTGTGTGTGTGTGTGTGTGTGTGTGTGTGTGTGTGTGTGTGTGTGTGTGTGTGTGTGTGTGTGTGTGTGTGCGCGCGGTGTGTGTGTATTTATAGAGAATACGCAATACCTATAAATATATGCATATACATCGGTACCAAAATTATAGTTGATTGCAACCTCATCGCCGCACGCGCGTACTTAAAAAGAGCATATGCAAAATTTGCGTGCTTCACGATTTTATTGGATCCAACGCAATATATTCATTCTTTTCATATGCAAAAGATCGCGTGGTTCACGACTTTATTGATCCAGCGCAATAAGATTTGTTCCACTTTAATGACCGGGAGAGTGGATGCCGATCTCCATGCTTATGGATCATATCCCCGAATGGATGTCCTTGCTCACATTATGTTATTCGGCTTCGTGAACGCATAATGTTATTGTTTCGGAGGAGTTCATGGTTGGGGCGAGGGCAAGTAAAGGGAGGTACTTACGTTTGGAGGTTCGCCGAATCCGGTATGGCGCCTCTCGTAATCGTCATGAGGGGTGTCGTGCGGTTAGATTTTGCGGCTCATTATAAATGCTTGGATGTTGATGTTACGGTCACTGGTGCGCGCACAAATTCTAGCGTTCCGGTTGTGGGGGCTCCGTTTACGCCCCTTGGCAGTTTGGCGATGGGGGCTCAACAAGCTAATCTTGATACTGACCTCCGCAATTTATCCTCTTCTTGGGAAACCTTCCATTCAATATGTTCATAACTATTACCCCTTTGCTCTTCACGACGGGGGTCGGTTGGCTCCTACGGGCGGTTGATCTTGTTGATCGTTTTGGCCATTTTGGTGGCAATTCGACGTTTCCCCAAGCATATAGGTGCGGCGGACTCTCGCTCTTTACGACCAAAGGGTTATACCCGCATGAAGGAGTTTGTACGGCGGTCATCATGTGTCCCCCTTCCGTCGATTTATTGGGGATGTGCGTCGTGATTTCATGCAACGCCTTTTTGGTGGTTCTGCATGGAATGTTGGGTTTCCTATCTTCGTCGTGATGCCTTGCAAAAGGGTGGTGCATGTGAAGTTGCTCGCCTCCTTAATGCAAGGCCTTACTTGCTTTTGTGCCTAATTTCTTCTTTTCTTTTCATTTCCAAAATGGTGGGTTCCGCCACTATTCCTTTGCTGTAATATCGTTATTTATTCTTCATCGCAAAATCGCATGTGAGGTTGGTTTTATCATTTTGCTGTCATTTTCCCCTCATCGTCTAAGGATGTCTAAGTCCTTACATTCCACCATTTTGTTTTTGCGCCTGCC
>JAPMLY010002870.1:2500-31449 GCA_026401115.1 Tetraselmis chui | reverse complement strand
AAGCGCGTTATTTCGAAAGCTCATTTTTTCGGGACAAGATGACACCTGCAGCAGAAAGGACATTAGCATACAACCAGTAAGCAATTTGGAGAAACCCTAATCCATGTCGATGAACCTAAAACCTAAAGCCCTAATTTCTATGTCCATGGCGATGCTGTGATCAGTGGACAGACGGATGGCGGGCGTAGGGATGCTGGGAAAGGGGTGAGCTCATAGCGAGATGGGCGGTGGCCGCACCCCAGCAATCCGCGACCCGACCACTGTTTGGGAGTGAGGACAAGTAACAGGACCGTCCCGCCTCGTAACACCTTCGTCGGAAGCTCTCTGTTCTCAAAGCCCTGCATGACACGCCACACCTTGGAAGGCCGACTCTTCAACCCACACTCACACGCAATTATTCACACAGTCACGCACACACCCTTACCCAATCATACCCACATTTATGTAGATAGAAAAACAAATACACCCAATCACCCAAACAAGTTACACACAAACATACACACACAATTACACAAACGCAATCATATAAACAAACACACACACATAAAATATTCTAAGTTGTGCCATTGCACATACGCGCATACAATTCACTTAAAAAACCACACTCACGGTGACGGACACTACCCCTTACTAGGTTGGATAGACTCTCCCGCTCCCTCTTTCGGTTCCTCTAATCCACGCCCAACCAGACCAAACACAAATGGTGAACTAATTGCAAATTTCAAGCAAACTCTAACCAATCCCCCCCCCCCCCCCCCCCCCCCCCCCCATTCAGACACAGCCGCACGCACACAAGGAAAAAACCATTCGCCCTACATACAAACTCTATGCCAGACAGAAAAATCTAGTGAAGAAGAGACACATGTGCGTGCATGAACACACACACACACACACACACACTGACAGCACACAGACCCCAAAACAAATTGCAGTAAATAGCGTGCCTTGCGTACAAATACGTATGTGTGTGTGCATGTGTGCATGTGTGTGTGTGTGTGTGTGTGTGTGTGTGTGTGTGTGTGTGCAGGTCGGGGGGGGGGGGGGGGGGGGGGGGGGAGGCAGAGGATGGCCAGCTGTGCCTTAATCATTGCCGCAATTTGCTGTAGCTCCGTCCGCTCAGTGTTCCACACCACCTCACCAAACGCGCACAGCTCGTCGCCCACCTTAATCCCCGCCTCGCTGGCCGGGGAGCCGTCCGACACCTGCGCAGGCCCTCTTCTCAGCAGCCCTACAAAACACACCCACCCACTCCCTCATCCCCACCGCCAACCTTAATCCACTCCACTGTCACTGCAACCACGTGACTTACTTCATCGACGACAGCAAAGGGCTGAGGAGGCAGAGCGGACGGAGCAGCTGCGGCTTGCCCTGTCAAAGGAGGGCCATTAACTGAGTTAGCAAGTGGCGATGGACGATTGAAGAGAGGAGAGGGGATGGGCAGGGGGGGGGGGGGTGAACCTGTGCTAGATGCTGGCTGATTTGAGGGTCGAGCTGTGTTGCTACTGCCGCCGCTGCTACTCCCAACCTGCGGCCCCGCCTCCCTCGCCAGTGCGTGCAGCTGATGCATCGCCTGCTCCATTTCTGAGGTGATCGCCTTGTGGTCGTTGTAAAGCGCTGCGCAGGACACATTCGCGACATCACACCATCTCTTACACATACCATGCACACCTTCATGACCGTCTCTCTCACCGTCGCCAATGAATGATGAGAATGAAAGAGCCTGGTCAATGGTCATGCACGAGAGACAGCGCACCTGCCAGCCGGTTGCGGTCCGTCCTGACTTGGAATACGTCCACGTTCGCAAAGGGGAACCCCTGAGGAGATAAGAGGAGGGTGGGGGGTTATAAGTGAGTGGAGTAGAGGGCGAAGAGCAAAAAGAGGGTTGCCTGTTATCTAAGCAAGAATTAGTTAACATCATAGAGACAATGCTTCTTAGTATTATACGCAATCACACAAGTAAAATACCGGCTCACCTCTTTGTCCACCAAAGGACCCTTGAGTCCGGGCATACCGGGGGCGTTCAGTCGCTCGCTTCTCTCGTTAATCTCCGCCTCAATCACATCTCGTTTCCCCATCATCTCCTTCAGCTGCGCCTTGAGCTCCTGCATCGCGGGTCGTCGCTACAGATGGCACGCGACAGAGAGTCGGCGCGGTGCGGCGCTGTAGTGCGGGGACGGAAAAGTTCGTGAGGAGCGGGTAGTCCGGAATGGGGTGCGGGCTCGCGGTGCGTCCAGACTCCACCTGATAATATTGATGGTAGATCCTTCGAGGATTACTTTGAACCGGCGCGCTTGCCGCTCCCAGGGTCCCAGCTCCAGCCTGCCGTGCGGCGGAGTCGGTGATATGTGGTGCTTCGGTGGAGTGGCGCTGCTCGTTTATTCGTCGGCGGTGCTGCGGCGACCCAGTTTAATTTATAATTATGCATGATAGTACCCGTACCCGTAACAAGCGAGTTCATCTTGCATAATAATGAATCGAGACGAGTACCTGTACCGATACTGGTACCCGTAATTGGTTAGGGTTTAGGGTTTTTCCAAAGCTCTGCATCACTCATCTTCCGCGGATGGTGGCAAAGTTCACCTAGAACCGGCCTTAAGCTGTGCATCACTACTGCTGCTGGAAAAAAGCCAAAAAACACGGATCATCCCACCACTACTGTACCACGCTTTACTTCGCGATAGTTTGATAATTAGGAATTTCGGACATTTATTACAAAGAGTATTTCATTTCTTTGCCCTCTAATTGAAATTTGCTTACAAGAAGAACCAGATGAGCACGGACAGGGAAAGTGGGAGGGGAAACAAGAGGGCAAGAGTGACAAGAGGATCACGGAATCCAAAGCACAGCAAAAGGAAAGCACTACATTGTGCATAAACCTAGCAGATTAAACTAAGGAAACTCTTAAGCCACGCCGAGAATGCAACACTTGGAGGCGACAAGCGGCGCCTCACGCGCCGCTCGAGGAAGCACGGGGACGCTTGCGGCCCATGGCGCGGGTGAAGAGCGCCGTGGCTGGAGAAGGCATCCCAGCCGAGGAAGAAGCGGCCTCCGTGCCGTCCGCAGCGGCGGACAAACCACGCAAGACGTTGTCCGCGTGAGCAACATGGACGGCGAGAGAGACCTTTCGACGCCAGGAGGCCAACAACTTGCCCACGTGCATCCCTTTAGATGCGGCTGCCTGCTTGGCTAGCTCCGTCAAGAAAGCCGTGGCGTGGCCGCCAAGGGTACCAAATTCCGTGACTGCAAAGGGATTTGCCCTCTAATTCTTGCGATATAGCTAAAACTTCAGCTGCACGAAAATATAGATTTCCCGCTGTTTATGAGGTTACTACTTAATTCTGATTCTACGACATTTTGTTTTTGATATTATCATGGATATCCTATTCATGAAATGACAATCGTAAATTGTGTATATCATACCAGTAGCAGTCATGTGGCCGTGAAGCCGCCACTATTATCGGAGCACGGTCGAGGAGGGGGCCGCAGCCCCCTCGCGATGCATGTTGGCGCGTGCGCGGGATGGCTCGTAGCGATAGTTACAGGACGTTGAGGGAATATGAGAAGTTAATGGGAGAACGCACGGTACCGCCTATATGAATATATCTAGTGCGCACATCAATATGTAGGAATACGTGTACGGGCACTGATTTCCTATAATAGCCCCTCTAGATCATTGACCGTACATATTTATGCAGGCTTAGAGGTTTGTCCGTTAGATTTCTAATCTATAGGTCATCGCCTGGTGCGTGACCGCTCCTTCTATGGCAAGCGACTTCTGTGTGGCCGTTGCTTCTGTGTCGAGCGACTTCTGTGTGGCCGCTGATTCTGAGGAGGTGGCCGTTGATGAACGGCGTCGGACTTGTGGCTAGTTTCATGTCGGGGCGGCTAGTCCCCTTGGTGCTAGGCGGCGCCGGCGGTGCGATGCCGGCCGTAATGCTAGAAGTGACTCGTGCGAGTGAGCCACCTCCGTGTGTGCGTGTGATTCTCCACTTGTGAGCGACGTCTCGGTACTCGCTAGTGTTCTCGGATGATGGCCGCTTGTGAGTGTTGACGGGTGGTCGCTCGGGTGTTGTTGTCCCGCGATGGCGGCGGTGGCGGCGAGTTGCCGGCCATTGTGTTTGTAGTACTTAAGCCAGTATATACCGCTAGCGCTATAGGCACTAGACGTGTGCGTAGCGGAGGCGTGTGAGTGTCCGTAAGGCTAAGAGGGCCCATAACCTATTATCGGAGCACGGTCGAGGAGGGGGCCGCAGCCCCCTCGCGATGCCTGTTGGCGCGTGCGCGGGATGGCTCGTAGCGATAGTTACAGGACGTTGAGGGAATATGAGAAGTTAATGGGAGAACGCACGGTGCCGCCTATATGAATATATCTAGTGCGCACATCAATATGTAGGAATACGTGTACGGGCACTGATTTCCTATAATAGCCCCTCTAGATCATTGACCGTACATATTTATGCAGGCTTAGAGGTTTGTCCGTTAGATTTCTAATCTATAGGTCATCGCCTGGTGCGTGACCGCTCCTTCTATGGCAAGCGACTTCTGTGTGGCCGTTGCTTCTGTGTCGAGCGACTTCTGTGTGGCCGCTGATTCTGAGGAGGTGGCCGTTGATGAACGGCGTCGGACACGCACGGTGCCGCCTATATGAATATATCTAGTGCGCACATCAATATGTAGGAATACGTGTACGGGCACTGATTTCCTATAATAGCCACTGTAGTTTCAGCTATTCAACAATAGCTATCGAGCCACCATGGTATTGTAATTTATCAAGATTGTATTAATAATACTATCAGTGGAATCACATGGAATTATTTAAGCATAAGATTTTTTTCTTATATTGGTAAAATATTGGGGTTTAACGGTTAGTAAACGTACCATGTTGAGTCCGCCTAAGGCAACGCGCGGAGACAAAGCGTCACAAGCGCAGTAAATTGTCCGCGGCGGACGCCCACCTGCTTTACCTATAAAGCAGCTCCTCTAGCTGGTAGCAGCCACCTTCTGCCTTTGCGCTCGCCCATTCGGCTCGCGCAACAGGCATCGTAGCTCTCGTAGCTGCGCAAGGTGACAGCTTACCCTCGACCGCGTCTACCACGGCCGAGACTCTTTACCCTGCTCGAATATACGATGGCTACAGACAGACAAGTCGACGACGAAATTCGCGACGCGCCGGAATTTGTTACATCATTAGAATTCAAAGAACAGGAGCAACGCTTACTCGCTAACGCGGCCGCTTCAGAGGAGCGACTAAATGGCCGTTTTCAGCAAGCCTTTACCGAACTAACGGCTACGCTTAGCTCGACCATCATCACTCAACTAGCAGCAGCTAAGCAAGTCAGCACACAGCTAGCCAGTCCCGTCGGCGTATTCGACACGCCGAAGGGTGGAATTGCGGAGCACGACGCCCGCAGCGCCCAGCTGCCGACCGAGCTACCCTCGATCGACCCCACCGTGCGACCCCTGGCCCCAGCCCCAGCGACGACGGTAACCCCAGCAGCCCTGCCAGATGAGGACTACCACATCGACACAGAGCTATGGGGACCCTACATTGCCCCCGGCCTCGAGCTACCCCCCCGACATCTCAACGGCCCACAAATCTGGAAGCTCACCTGTGACACCTACCGCCACCTCTCCGCCCGCCGGCACAACGCCACGCTCGAAGAATACCGCGCCACGGCCTGTCACGCCGCCTACGCCGCCTGCGCTAACACGGCGAGCTTATCAGCTCTGGAAGACATTCAAAATTATCCCAAGGACTCACCGGAATTCGCGGCGGCGGTCGTCACCCTGCGTCAAAGCAACCACACCCACAGCGCGCTCGAGGAGGCCGCCCGTGTGCGGATATCCCACATCCGACACACCAAGGGCGGAGGGGAGACGAGCGATTCGGACCGCGTTTTCGCGGAACTCGCCTACGAGCGGTTCCTCAAACCGCGACCGGACGTTGCCTCCTCCGAGTACGACAACCTACACCGAGCGTTCATCGACAAGACCCTCGAGTGTTCATTACTCGCTAGCGCCAAAGCCGCCGCGGGAGCTACCTTCGCGCGCAAGACTCCCGACCGACCCCCCCCCGACCGGCCTACACCGACACCGAACCCCCGACCCCAACCCAAGCCCAAGCCGCCACCGAGAGACAACGCCGACCCCAAAGACACGAAGACCAAGAACCCGGACAAGAACGCCTGACGGTGTGACCCGCCGCGCCACGTCCTGCAACGACCGTTCCAACTTCATGCGACACCGCGTGCGGAAAAGAGCGTCCGAGTGGAAGCGATTAGGCGCGAGCGAACAAGTTCTGGGTTGGATTCGTCACGGGGTTCGCATACCTTTCATTGGCGGCCGGCGACCCCCACCTTTCAACAGCGGCACCTCCATGCTGAACGCAACAAAACAGCAACTCGACTTCATGGACTCCGAGCTTCCCCGATTCCTGCAGTCAGGCGCCTGGGAGCCAGGCCAGCGCAGCAGATGGGTTTCCAGAATGTTTTTAGTCCCGAAACCGGGCGAAAACAAATGGCGACTAATTATCGACTTACGCCCCCTGAACAAGTACTGCAAGGACCACAAGCTAACTTTCGAGACACTCAAGCACCTCAAGAATTTGACACGGGCCGGCGACTGGATGGTGTCTTTCGACCTAGCGGACGGCTACTACACCCTGGGCATACGGGAGGAGGACAGAGACTTCTTCACGGTAAATTATCGCGGAACACTGTACAGACTCGCCGGGCTTCCGATGGGCTGGAAATGCAGCAGTTACTATTTTTGCCGGCTTACCGAAGTTTTTATCCGGCACTTACGCGAACCACTGCTCAACCCCACCGTACGCAACCCCCGTCTAGCTACGCAACACCAGCCCACACGACCTACACCGTCCCGTCGCTATCTGCGCAACTCTCGATGGCGGGGTGTCCGATTACTCCCGTACATGGACGACTTCCTATTTTTTGCCGACAGCAGAGACGCAGCGTTACAACTCCGAGACCGCGTCGCGTGCCTACTCGACCGCCTCGGGCTAGGACGCAACCCCAAGAAAGGCCACTGGGAGCCGACGCAAATCTGCGAACACCTCGGCCTCCAAATCGACACCACAACCTCTACGTTCCGAGCCCCTGTTTCGAAACTACAGGCCATCGCTACCTTAGCCCGGACCCTCCTACAACGCTCTACGCGCGACGCACGATGGCTCCCTGCCCGGCAGCTCGCGGTGCTCGCCGGAAAAGCACAGTACCTGTACCTCGCCATTCCAGCAGCCCGATTCTACCTACGCGAACTACACGACGTCCTCGCTACGCGCACGGGATGGGGAGGCCGGGTGAAACTCACCTACCAGTTGCGACGAGACCTCCAATGGTGGACGCAAGTCCCCTCCGCCAACAACGGCCGCTCCATATTCGCCCCCATCGAGACCGCCTACCTGCACTGCGACAGCTCAGGTTACGGCTGGGGAGCTGTATTAAACGAACAGTTGGAAGCCCGTGGTTTCTGGGGAGCGACAGACCAGCAGCAGCACATCACCTGGAAGGAATTAAAGGCCGTGCGACTCGCCGTCCTTTCGTTCTTGCCCCTCCTGCGCGGCCGCAAAGTCCTCCTGCACGAGGACAACCAAGCAGTGGTGGCAGTCCTCAGTCACCTAACTTCGAGGTCCCCAGCTATGATGGACGAACTACGAAAACTGTGGGAACTCATCGACACCAACGACATCAGCATCCGCGCGCGGTATATTCGCTCCGCAGCCAACGTCTGGGCCGACCGACTGAGCCGCGAAACCGACCGGGACGACTGGCAACTCAACCCCCGCATATTCACTTACCTGAATTCCCTGTGGGGCCCCCACTCCATCGACAGGTTTGCCACGCAGGGCAATACGCAGCTTCCCCGCTACAACGCCCGCTGGCGAGACCCCACCTCCGAAGCCGTGGACTGCCTTCATCTACCCGACAACCGCTGGACAGCAGAGACCAACTGGTGCAACCCACCGTGGACGCTACTCCCAGACCTCGTCCAGAAGTTACGCCAATCAGGGGCCGAAGCAACAGTCATCGCGCCTTACTGGCCCGCCAAACAGTGGTACCAACTACTAAGCGAAATTTCCGACGAACAGATCCTGTACCCCCCCTCCCGAGATTTATTCTTTCCGGGCAAGCGCGGAGCGTACGAGGGCGTCGGACCGCCCGGCTGGAGCGTCACGGCTTTCCACGTACCGCCCCGTCCTGGCTCTACCGAACACGTGGTACACTCCACCCAACACCGACCACCCGGACGTCCTCGACAAGACCGCGGCACGACCGGACATCCGCGGACACCGACTACCCAGCCGCACCCGTAAAGTACCGACTAGTCGAACCTGCGGCCCACGCACCGTGGCACGCCTCGATGCGCAACCATGTCGGCACACTCGTCGGCACGGACGACTTGGGCGACCTCGTGCTCGACCTTCTCACCGGCTCCCTCGCCCCCTCCACCTACAACAACTATGGCACCGGTATGCGCCGTTTTACTGTTTTCTGCAACGAGGAAGGAATCACACCCCTCGAGGCGACCGCGGCCGACATGCTTCGATTTACAGCTTGGCTCGCCCGATCCGGAACCATCGCAGCCAACAGCCTCCAGCCCTACTTCTCAGCCATAAATAAGTTCTTTCGCGACCACCTGAAGGAGCCCGTGGCGCTAGGACCCCTTCTCACGGACGCACGTCGGGGGCTCGCCATGCAGCAGCAGCCCATCACCGCCCCCGACATTCGCGTACCGCTCCCAGCCCCAATCGTACAACAGATGCTACTCTTCGCCCATCGACACTACCGCGCGCTCACCTGGCAGCCGGACAACCTCGTACATATCAAGACGTTCCGCGCGATGCTCGCAGTCTGCACCAACTACTGCTATTTTTGCCGCGCAGAAACCGGCGTACGTTGCCACATGGACGACATCGCGGTCGACCGAACGGGCGGTAACATACTGTTATTTGTACGAAAATCAAAGGGAGACCAGCGTAGGACCGCGGCCGATAAACCGCTCCTGCAACTCCCTATTACTGCAGTACCGCTACTCGCGGACCTCCTGGAGGCGTTTACCGCTGGACGCACCAGTTACTGCAACATCCTCGGCACTGGGTCCGGACCAACTGCTTTTTGGGCCGTCACGCCCGAGGAACAGCCACACACGTGGACGGCCGGTACCATCACCGAGTGGATTCGTGAGGCGTGCAACACCATCGACGCTGCACCCCCCACGCAATTCAAGTGGACATCGCATAGCCTACGTAAAGGCGCGGCGTCCGCAGCCGCATGCATCGGCGCACCCCTTACCAAAATCCGCTACATGGGTGGTTGGTCGAAAACCAGCGACGTCGTCACCGGCAAGTACATCGACCCCACCATGAGCGAAACCCCGGCGGCCTGGCTATTTTTCGGCTGGCTCGTCGCCAAACCCCCGGATTAGTAGCCTATGCAGACCTTCAGTCTATCTCAATGGCATAATCTGACTCCCAGTCGCTAAATTCTTATATTGGTAAAATATTGGGGTTTAACGGTTAGTAAACGTACCATGTTGAGTCCGCCTAAGGCAACGCGCGGAGACAAAGCGTCACAAGCGCAGTAAATTGTCCGCGGCGGACGCCCACCTGCTTTACCTATAAAGCAGCTCCTCTAGCTGGTAGCAGCCACCTTCTGCCTTTGCGCTCGCCCATTCGGCTCGCGCAACCCACCCACCCTTCCCTGATCAAGCGCTGAATAGAAATAACACCTCTGAATAGGTGTTTTAGTGCCTGTTTATCCAAAATATAAGCAAGCTGTCATCTTTGGCATAATCTGACTCCCAGTCGCTAAATTTTCATAATGATGTTAGACAAAACGACGCGCTTGGGCCTGTTTTGCCCGTACGATTACTACGGCAGTGACGGTACAGCCCGTATATCCAAAAGCTGCCGCTCGCATGTAAGCGGGTGGCACCCTCTTCACGCCTTCACGGTCGGTGCCACATCCGCACCACCAAGACGACCCAGCCCGCCCAGGCACCCCGCGCCCAGCGCGCGTCAGCCTATCGCCTGGAGGCTACCCCTTCGTTAGCGGCCTTTAGGAACACCTTGCGGTTGTTCTCCCCTGGTTGCACGTACTTCGTTTAGGGAGGCCGAGGCATACAAGTACAGGTACCCAGGTACGGAGGGCCGTTGGACAGCGGCGGGACGGCGGTTGTACAGATGGCGTCGCCGCTGTCCAGAAAGAACAGCGAGGGGGGCGAGGTAGGCCTCCCGCCTGTTCCAGTTCGCCGTGGCCAGCAAGATTCCCCCACGACTACGGGGCGCCCTGCTTCGGCTGCTGTTCATTCCACGACGCCGTCACGGGGTCCGGGCGGGAGGGGCAGCTTCAACCGACCCGCCACCGCATCAGCGGCGTCGCCGGAATACCAACGACACAAGAGGTGCGACCCGCGCTTTCCCAGCCTTGCCTGGCGAACTTCCACGCGGCATGAACGATGCCAAAAAATACGGAGGAAAAGTCTGCGGTGTTGTGGGTAGCGGGAATTCGTTTTCGGCCAAGTGGTCGGAGACGTCGCGTGCCATGCGAAAGACGCGGCGGGCATGTCGTTGTCTTTTTGACAAGTTTGGACAACGACAGCGGGGGAGTGGGTCCTCGTCTCGCCGGGAGTATTTTCTTTCTTCACTGATTTTCGGTAATGTGGCGAGCTATCTATTGAATTATGACGCACGGCGGCGGGTGCAGGCATATGGCGTTCGGTGTTTCCAGGACGCACGGGCCGGAGTGGAACCACGACGCTTCCGAGTTTTCGCTGACTCGACCGCTGACGCCACGTGGCGGCGTACCATTGACGTACCGCCCACACTCCTCCACCACCTACGGAAATCTCGATGCCGGATCCGTGAACCGACCCTCCGTCAGGTATTTCAAAGCAGTAAGCCCTTAGGCATCATCACCAACCACCCTCACGGCCCACGTACCCAGGCACGAGGAGGCTGGCCATTGGGGTGGGTATAGGGAGGAACACGGAACGTGCCGTCGTATTTGACTTGGCGCTACGGAACGGAACGCTGTGTAGAGGGGAGTTCGGGAGCCGGCCCTCATCTGCTGTGAACACGATGCGTCTCGGGAGCATGCGCGGGAGCCTTAGCTCCACTGGGAGCGTGCGGGGGAGCGACTTGCGGGAGGAGGCGAGAGAGGACACGGTCGTGGTCCGACCGGCGCTGCCGTACCAGGTATGATATAGTACATAAATACAGTACTACGATATCCTTGTATCTTGATTACAACTTCAGGTACTTGCAAGTTAAGCTTTTCAGTAATAAAGTTCCATTGTGTTTTGATTACAAGTCGAGATACTTACAGGTCAAACGTGAAGAAATTTCACAATGCATTCAATGCCATCAAACGATTACACGCCATCCATCGCCCACTGCTCCCCCTTGTCAGCCGAGGTAGCTGCTCCATGGGCAGCTAGACATCACCCTGACGGCGCTGTGACCCAGTTTGCCGCCCTTCCTCCCCTGTTTTGGCTGCAGGTGGTGCGAGAGACGGACGAAATGGACCAAAACATGTGCCACGTCGGTGTTCAGAGCGCGGCGACCACCTGGACCCGCTTCTTTCATGGCATCGGACAAGTGCGTGCTCTTTCAGCTATGCTACTTGGCGTTTTGCGCGCAATCATTTTAATTGGTCAATTTTTACATTTGTTTCAAAATTCGACATTTAAAAAAGAAATCGCGTTAATGATTAATTTATGTTCATTTTGGCAGCGATCTTTTCTGAAAATTCCAATCAAGGTGCTGTCGGAGCTTTCTTTAACGTGTTCAGCTTTCTTGGGCTTGATTGCAAGCCTTGGCCGACACAAATAGCTTCTTTCCTTGCCCCCTTGAAATTGGAAACGATGTGTTGATTACAATAAAATGCAGAATGCGTCGACGGGTCTCAAAAAGGGCAACCCTTTCTATCAGTACTTTGATGTCTACCTCGACCCCGACCCGCTGGGCCCCATCCACGTCGCGGCCAAGGGTGCCAAAGACGACGGGGGTGAGGAGGCGGCGGAGAAGCGGACGCGCGAGGAGATGGACAGCTTTTTCCGTCGCAGCCACGAGCGACTGTACTTTGTGACGGGTACTGAGCCGACGGATGTTTTCGTGGACGTGGCGCATTTGGGGGAGGACGCGCAGCAGGGGTGGCCGGCAATGGGGAAGGAGCGCGAGAATGAGCGCCTCAACCTGATCGAGTACACCAGGTACGAGAGTCAGGGCTTGCATGTAGCCTAATCCGACACCTGAACACGTAGTGTGTTGTTCTGCAGGCTGACGGGTAAATATTGTTTTTTCAGAAATAATGGGGTCTGCTGAAATTTATATTCTATCCTGCGAATATTTTACAACATTTAAGTTTTCCATATTTACTGCCTAATTGTCACAGATAGAGCCCAAACCCGATTTTCCTACGCATTCATTTATTTACTCCTCTCCTGTCTTATATTTGTTTCATATTGCATCAAATGAGTTGGACAGGTGGCGTTTGTGTTGGGTATCGCTGATGTGTTTAGAACAGCGAAGCGAGCAAGTGTTGTGAAAAAGAAATTGTACAAAAGAAATGTAAGTAATGATAGTTTTCACAACGGATATAATGAAGCGGTATTGGGAATTATGCGTACTCTTTGTATTTCACTTTTTAAGTAAGCCGCTTCTCTAACATCGCATCCCATACTTTAGTCGATTGTTAGGTACCATGAATATTCCACGCTCTCGTACATTACGCTGTTTCTTGTCATTGGTTTTGGTACGTTTTCTGTCTCTTTTTTGCAATCAAGATAGCAAAAGGAAGCTTAAATCATTTACCGTCGCAGATTGCTGTGAGCTTGTTCATTCCTTGGATGAGCCCGCATGTTGCGGAGGTTGTCGACTTTTTTCTGCTGACTTCGGCGCAATGTCCTCTCGTGCAGGTACGTCTCGCGGCTTCACCCCCGCTCGGCGGACGACATGAAGCAGCTGATGCGGCTGCAGGCGGGCCTGCTGCGCCACATGCAACACGAGCTCGCCGAGTCGGAGAAGGAGGTAGGCCCCTACTCTCGTACCTGTGATATTTGAAATTGGTAGCGTTGTGTCCGACCAATAATATACTTTGCGCGGGATGTTGACTAATTAGTTTCCGTCGGTGCATCTCCCTCACCTATATCTATTGTATGTGTTTAAAGGCCATTTGATGCATTTATACTTTATTAGGGGTCATGACATTTGCTGAACGATAGTTAAACTGGGGGTTTGGTTTGTGGTGATACATTTACCGTCTTAGAAGTGAACTGGTAGCATTTGGTAGTCCTCGCCAAATATGGAATTAATCATGCAAACGCGCACTCGCCGCATTTTTTGGTTGAATTGTATTTATGGTTTTTTTAGATTTGAGTTATCTCGGACTTTTTAGAATTGTTTGTTGATTTTGGTCGCTTGGCTCGGCTCGTCAGGTGTCCAACCGCGTGCGCGGCATCGAGTCGCGGCTGAAGGGCGACTACGGGGAGCGGATGGACCGCGCTAATGCGGAGCTGAGCACGGCGACGATGGAGTGCACCAATTTGAGGCAGTCGCTGCGGGACGCAGAGCGCGAGACGGAGGACCTTCGTCGGAAGCTGCTCGACACTGATCAACGTCTTCGGAAGGAGGTTAACGATTTGTCGGGGCAGCAGCAGAAGCTGCAGCAGCAGCTCGCCGACGCGCTGCGAGTCAGCGAGTCGCTGAGCGAGCAGTTGGAGGAGGTGACGAGGGCGCGGGAGAAGGAAGGAAAAGAGGCGAAAGAAGAACTGGAACGATTGGCCGGAAAACTAGAAAAAGAGGCGTTGGCGCGCGAACGAGCGGTTTCCGAACTAAAAATGCAAAAAGCCTCGGCACAAGCTCGCGAGAAAGAGTTGTTGGGTAGTTTGTCGTCGATGTTGGTCGTAGGCAAAGTGTCGCTACCCACCGTCCCGTGCTACCTTCCGATGTCCGCGGATATTCGAACTGCGCAGCTTCCGCCTCTTCCCGACTCGGTCTGCCAAACGTACAACGTGTCGGTGCCGCCCGACACGAAGGTGCATCTTCCGGTGAGCGGGAAGGGGACGCCCAGCCTGCGGCCAGGGAGTCAGGTGCTAGCGAAGAAGCTGAGCGACTCGCCGGCGATTGTGGAGCGAGTGCCGGGCACCGTCACGAAGGAGATGCCGTGTGGGGCGACGCTGAAGCTGCCTCGCGGTATGAGAAATTCACCTTATCCAGTTTATCAACTCTCTCCTACGAATAGCTTGATGAAGCTTATTTGCCTCCATTGTCTCGTAAGCTTACGATGTCCATCCTACCTAAACTGCACACTATTGTTTTTCTTTGCATTTATTTCTGATTTCACTTAATTTGTTCCTTATACGTTCGACATTTCGAAGCATTTTCTCGAGCTCTGCGCGTTCAATATGAAACACCGAAACCATTAAAATGTCCACCTTTCACTTAAATGTTATGGAATTGTTCAGCCTATTGAATCACTTCATATTACAACTTCAAAGATGCCGAGTTCGAGGGTAACCAGAACGAACTCGGCATCTCCTTCGGGAAACATATGCCCATCGACCTCGATGCCGTCATCGTCGTATTTCAGCCATGCCACAGTATCTCCTTCGAAATTTTTGAAGTGAATATCATTGTATAAATCGATGTCATCCTGTCCCACCCCAAGTCACCTCATCAAGTCGCACCACATTCCCTGATTTTTGCACTACCGTATGTCACGCCGCACCGCATCACATCACATCCCATCACATCACATCACGCCACCTCACATCACATCACATCGCATCACCTCACCTCACATCACCTCTCCTCACATCACATCACGCCACCTCACATCACATCACATCACATAACATCACATCACATCACATCACGTCACATCACCTCATGTAAATCTTTGGCAAGACACGGATTCTTAAATTTCGCTGCACTTCGTTTCAATTTTATTATCGCCTTATATTCTAGCGCAATGCAGTCACATTGCATTGCATGTTGATGACCGTATTGCATTTCAAATGTGATATACATTTCCTTAGATTTATGCCAATCACACCATGTCTGATTTCAAGTATGTATTTCGCATACTTTAAAAAAGTAATTCACATGATTTCGTCTATAAACAAGCAAGGCGTATTAAACATTACAAATTATAGCATTATCCCATATTTGAATTTCTTCATTATCGACACGATCCTCACTCTCTAACATGTGTTGTAACACTCCCCTGCTGTCTTGTATGACGCACCGCGACAGCGGCTTGGGGTGGTGACGGCAACATGGTGGACGACGAGCCCGAGGAGTATGAAGACTCAGGGACAAAAGTGGCGGTGCCCATCGGGAGCGTCATCACTCTTCCGGTAACTCACCGAATATTGCAACCAAGCGACGACGGCGACGAGGACGACGACGGGACCGAAGGGGGAGGCGAGGTCTCGATGGGTGCGGATGAGAAGGGGGCGACACAATTGGAGCGTGACGACGATAAATCCTCGTCGGTTCCGGCTTCGAAGGGTGGAGTCTCTCTTTCCGCGATGTCGTACCGTTTACGAGCCGTGACTGTCCCGAGTGGCTCCCTCGTCATCCTCCCCGCCGCAAAGGTCCACCCCAGCGTGAACCGCTACTCCCTCCAACTCCCCCGACTCAGCGTCCTCAAGCTGCCGTCCTCGGAGATACTGCCGTCCTCGGAGGTCGAGCGCGACGAGAACGGGCACGCGGTGGTCGAGATGATGTCGTTGACCGCGGTCGAAGTTGGGCAACGATTTGGCGTAAAAGAAGACGAGGACGGTTTTGTGTCGCTCGACCTGAAACCGGCCTCCGTTATCGTCGCTACCGGTGCGGCGGCGTTGGAGCTCAAACTTCCCGAGGGGTCGACGGTGGTTGTGGGGCCTGGCGAACCGGGAGATAAGGAGCCGCCGGCGGTGGTAGTGGCGGCCGATCCGTTGGAGCCGCGCGTTGCGGAGCTCGAGGACGAGTTGCTCAAGTTACGGGAGAGCATGTTCCCGTTGGAGTTGATCCGCACGAGGCTGCGTCATCTCATGGAAGCTCTGGGCGGGTTGGAGGACCCGCAGGGCGCGAATGCGTTGAGCATGGGTGTGCTGATTGAGGTGTTTCGGTCGGAGCCGCATCGGAGCGACGGGGGCGTGCTCGCCATTTGTCGAGAGAAGGACGCACCGGTGGGGGGCTACGTCGCCTTCGCATCCGCCTACTATAGCGCGGAAGAGAGGACATGCGGCCTAACTGTCACATTACAACGAAAGGGTGCGCGAGTCGCTTCACCAAATCATTTCGCGAGGTTTTTTGGAGTTGCATTTTATTAATATTTTTACTAATTTCGAAAGTCGAATATCGGGTCGGCGTAGGTGGAAGTAAGGGCGCAGTGGGCGTCGTGCTGAACACGTTCGACGGCGGCGCTGCGGCGGGTACGGACTACACTCCGGTGAAGAATCTGCGGGTGGAGTGGGCGGACGGCGACGCGGCGGACCGAACGGTGAAACTTCATTTCATCGACGACAACTTTTACGAAGGCGACGAATCGTTTTTCCTTTGTATCACCGACGTCGTGCCCAACCCGGATACCTCTTTCGCGATTGGACTCCTCGACGTCTGCGAAGTGGTCATCATCGATGACGACAGCCGGCCGGCGGCCGGGAAGTCGATGGCGTGGGGCGATGTTAGCGTGGAGACCGATATGCCGTGGGATGCACGCGACGTGGCTCGACAATTGGAACGTCCGGCCGCTCTCAACGAGGGACGTTGGAAAAAACAGACGCAGAGTAAAGCGAAGCCTATGAAACAGGAGAACCTCCGCACCTTCCTTAAGAACATGATCCAGGCGAAACGTAACGCGGACGTGGTGGACGACCACACAGGCGCGCCTCGCGCCTCGATGGCCGAGTTTTACAAGTTTTATATCGAGTACACCTACGGCACCGACACCGGACCCGCAAAGCACGCGTCTATCCTTCGCGCGATGCGCCAGTTTTACCGCCTCAACACCGACCCCTTCGTCTCCATGTGCACCTCCATGATCGGCTTCTACGACCCCGCGCCTCCGCGCCTCTCCGACCTCGTCTGCAAGGTGAGCCGAGTCTGGCATATTTTACTAACAGCTTTTCCCGAATGAATCGGCCATATTCATTTATATTTCAAATTTATGCTGCAAAATTACAAATATATTTCATATCATTCGGTATATATTACACTATTTCGACTCTCACTCGATATTTTGTTGACGACCCGTCGCACAGATCAGCAACATGTTGTCCACATCGCTCATCTCATGTCACTACAGCCCTCCCAAGTTTTGGTCCCGCTTCAACGGCAACCTGTGCCTCAGCCCCCACGAGATGCGCGCCATCCACGGCGAGCTTTACGCGCGGAACGCCAAGGTCAAGCACAAGCCCTTCCGTCTCGACCCCGCTAACGAGGGGCTCAAGTCGCTGCAGTCGTTGTTATTGCAAGAAGCAGGCGAGCCGGATGAGAACCTCGACGAGGAACACGCGCTCAATCTCGGAAACGACGAGGTGAGAGATCGCGCCGTATTTACTACGCCGCCGCCGGCCTACATTTCCAACACACACAGGAACTACTTTCGACAACTTTCAGTTATCATCATCATACCATTACTTTGCTTAGTCGCGAATGCTCTACCTAGCTCGGGCCCAGCCGCCTTCTCGCTTTGTCAGTGAATATCTCATATCGATGAGTCGGAGCTTGATCGGTGGTTGTTGGGGTGCACTAAATGTTACGAGACGCCATTACTATCGTCGTTGAAGTGTACATATACATTTATGGTTGTTCTTTGAATTACCCCAATTGCATGCTACAATGCTTCCTTCTACGGCATTTATTTCCAACTATCCTGTGCTTGCCTGGCGACATGTGTTGCCATCTCCACCCCCCTTTCCCCTCCTCGCGTAACCCGATAGAACTGCAATTTGAATGTCATCAATTGTGCACAACTCGTCTATGGGTTAAGCTAGTCGCGATTTTATTACACTGAAAGTAGTAGTATTGTCTATATTCGCATTTTTGCTTGATTTTCATTGGATCTGCTGCATTTCATGTGAGATCCATTTGCCAATAATTATTATTGCTTGTATTCCAATTTTGGTGATGGGTTATGTTCGCACTTCCCATCATGGAACCTCTTTCCAATCCAAGTATCCGACGTAAAAAACGGTTGTTTGGATTGGATACCCACAAGCGGTCAGATAGACGGGTTTTCTGCATAATGAACTCTTCATCGCTTTTGATATTCAAACATTTTTTTAAAGTTACGGAATGTGTTCGTTTTTATTTGAAATTATTTTTGGCTCTTACTCTTTCACTTTCTCGGAAGGAGCGATTATAACATTAGCGCGCATCGCGTTTGCACACCAGCCCCTGATGTTATTCTACGATTGCCCCGCCACCCCCACCCGGCCCTCGGAACAGAAACCCACCATCCCGGTGTCCTTCTTTCTGGTGAAGACGCTTCAGCACGCGATAGTGGAGACATCCGCTAAGCGCGGCGCTCTGCGTGAGCTCGTCGACTCGTATGCGTCGATGGACCCGGTTAAGGGCATCCTCATGCTCGACTTCGAGAAATTCTCGGGGGTGATGGAAGTATTGGACCCGCATGCGTCGGAGGAGCGCCGGGTGAGCCGCCTCACGCCCATTGGAAGTCTGAAAATGCAAAACCTGTTAATCCCATTCGACTCGCCGAAACTCGTCATCGGCGACATCCCACGATATTAATCTGATAAAATCTGTCAGTGTGCGACTGTCCCATGTCGTCAGCTCGATTGGGTTCGGTACCGCTGTTAATGCGAAACCATGATTTGGAAAAAGTTTTTGATGAAGTGTCTTTAACAGCTTATTTGATTTGCGGTGGGCGACATATTTGACTTCGTTTTTAGTTGTACGTTATAGTATACAGGTGGATGACGTCAGCCGCTAAGTACTACGCATGGGTCCGATATGGGCATTGAGATTTCAAAGTTGTTCACACCATTGTTCGAAAGGCCGAGATAAGAACAATGTCGGTTCCCTGTCTGCGTGCCTATGGTGCTTCTTGTAATCGAATAAAGACCGAGATGAGAATACAATGAAATGGGCCGAACGGCATTATGATAGGGTACAACTATATGGGCTGTTTGTGTTGAATGTCGTGTTGGATAGGGCATTCGGGTAACAGCAATAATTATTTACAAGTCATGTGTACAATCACCAAACCCAACGAAAAGCAAACAATGGGACATTCATTTTATATTGGAAGCATGGCGGTATTACCTGCTTTTGGTTACTTGATTTCGGGCTTATGATGATATCAACCCAAATTGTATTCGGGCATATACTACGTCACGTGCCTTTCCTCCATTGCCTTTGGCAATAACACGTGGCACTCGATCTCACCCGCTCCACCTGCTGCGCACAACAACACGCCTGCTGCTCTTTGATAGCATCACAGCACTTGCCATTAAGCTCCCGCAATAATGTACGGGTGTTGCCGAAAATTTTGATTTACATTTGACCTAAGACATTGAATACTGTTACTACACAAACAACAAATCCAAATAGACAGAAAAACAACACAAGCATCATAAATTATTTAATTTCGAGATAAGATGATATGAATGCACGTTCAAATGAATAAATCAATACAAACAATAGGAAGCGGCGATTATTGAATTATGGAGGGCAGTCCTGATTGAGTTTTTTATCATAGATACCCAATTGAATTACTAGTCCGTCTCTAAATTGATTTGTCGAGTGACCGCGTGACGAGCGCCTGAACCTCCTCGACGTCCTTTGTTTCGCAGGTGCATTTCTACAAGAAGGTGCTTCGACTGGACACCACCGTAGATCTGATGTCTTTCGCGCAGCGAAACAAGGCGGACAAGCCGAGCAGGGCGGGAGGCGGCGGTCGGGGGAGCGTGAGCAGTCGAAGGTTGAAAGTGACGGCGCCGTCGTCGTCGTCGGGAGGTGATACGTCGGGAGAGGAACCGACACAGGGTCGTGGCTCCTCGACGGGTGAAGCTGTCGGCGAAGGCGGCGCCGCGAGTGGCGAGTCATTGGGCACGGTACCGGAAGATGGGGAAGCCGAGGCGGTGGCTGTGGTGGCCGACGCGCCGCGGTTGCAGGTGAAGAATTGGTCGCAAGCGCAGAAAATGGCGATAGCGGCAGACGACTTGGCCAACGTTATGTTTGACCAACTCGACTTCCTCTTCGGCACCAGCTGCTCGTAGTGGGTGGTAGCCTCCTGCGCCCCATCTCCGCTATTTCCGAAGTACCTGTCGTCGAGTGGGGCGCTCACGGCGTGCTCGCGCGTGCCTGTAATTTCTACGGTACTCAACTTGTTCCAGACTAATCGCCGGCGCATCGCTGTCGACGCGACAGTGCGACAGCGGTCACGCGGCCGTAGAGTGCAACGCGGGGTGACTCCAAGGCAAAGGTTACGTGCCAACGCGCGAGTTGCAGCAGTTGGTCTGAAAACCGAAGAACACGCATTCCGCAAATGTCCTTTTCATGTCGCAAGAGCGCCAATGCCACGTTGACTCGTCGCTCACCTTTTCGTCGGCCTATAGATAGACAAGCACTGCTGACAGCTGCAGAAGATGGGCGGAACCCAGCCTTATCCCTGCTAATATTCCTCAAAATCAATGTTCATTTGTGATAGTCGTCATTGAATATTCTAAACTATATTATTATTGGCACATGGCGGGTGAGGCAACTGCATGGATTCGCCCAACTACGTCTGTCTGTTTGTCTGTCTGTCCCGCATGTGTCATGAGCTCGACTGGATTCGAATGTGCTGATGCTGTGGCATGCCTTCCTTTTCCTCGGGCTTAGGTTTTCCCCCTTTTCTTCTGTCTACTTTTCTGCTTCCTCTAGGTCCACTGTTTTTTCTTATAAGAATATATCGTCTATACCCCTGAATGTGACCCCTTGGTTTGGAAAACTGTCGTAAAGTGCGTGAGTTTAATTGCATAGCGATCAACGTCATCTCGTCCAGTAAGCTGTAGTACTGCGCAATCCACTGCGCTCAATAGTCCAAGACGGGCACAGCAGCGTGTTGTATTGATGCGCTTTGTTAATAACGACGAGGACATAACAGGAAATGGGAGGTTTATGTCCAGTAATGGCGCCAAGCCCTCCCTCACTTTGCTTTCTTTGTAGTCCATGTATGCATCGCACTCCCGAAATGCCTTACTCCGTGAGATGGGCCTTGCTCCTCCTCGCATCATTCGAATGGGTCGACGCCCGGACGGGTAGGGCAGCGCTTTCTGCATTTCTTGGTCAGTGCCGAGAATGCATTCAATCTTGTTTCATCGTTTGCATGTTATTATTGGAAGTTTTGTAGTTGGTGAAACTCCGACACTTGCCTCAACCTGGGGTTAGCGCAGTACGCGGTGCGGTTCTCGTGCAATGGTACTTTGTGCACTCACACGAGCGTCGCCTAGCCGGGAGCATGATCGATGATGAGTTTGAGGTTTGTGTTGAACTTATGCTCTCAGTCGTGCTTGCAAAACGCCGCATGTAGAGGGTGCCGCTGCGGGTTTCCCTGCCAATCCCATATCCCGGGGGCAAAATTAAAAAAAAACGACGAGGACATGTGACAAACGTAGAAGGGCATGCGGGCACACCCGTATCCAAATTATAAGAGGACAGATTCAAACAAAAACGGCGAGTCTGAGGCGGCGCTAGACACGGCGCCGATGGAAAATGATGGGCGCCCTTCATAAACAATATTAAGTTGAAAAAATTACTAAATGACGACATAAGACAAATTGTATGAGGATATATCGATTCATAGTAATACCTTTGTATTGGAGATTTTAAAAAGAAGTTTATTTGTGTTAGACAACGCCAATCGGCCGCTACAAACGGCGACCCAACTTCGGATCACATTTACATCGCCGACGACGACGCAAATGCGGAAAGAGAACAATGACGCGACTGTTGAATTGCTTACAAAAGCCGAAGCGGAAATTTTGCACTCGAAAGAAAAACACTATATCACTTGATTTAGGTCAGCTATTCGGTGCAATCTTAGCCATCGACGGAATAAATAGCACTGCACACACATGCACACACACACGCACGCACACACACACACACACACACACACACACACACACACACACACACACACACACACACACACACACACACACAAGCGCGCGTTCATCCAATCGACAATCAGCTTCCCTTCGATTATCATTCTTCGCCAAAGCTGTCGTAAAACCGAACCGCATTTTGAAACGTCCTCGCGGCCGCCTCCTCGCGACTCCACCCCTTCACCTCCGCAATCACCTGCGCAGCCATCGCTATCAAGTTCAACCGTCCGTCGCAACGCGAGCGACGCTTAATCAACACACACACACAAACACACACACACACAAACACACACATACACACACACACACACACACACACACACACACACACACACACACACACAAAAACGCAGGCGGGTCCCACAACCTTATTCCTAAAAATATTTTTCAATAAAATTAATTGTAATACAACATTAAAGGGTTGATGATGAGGGTTGCATAACCCTGATTCGGGTAAGGGAATGAGCGTATGTCGGACCTGCAGCATGCGCAGGCAGTCCCGCTGCATGTCGGCCGCCTCCACCAGGTCGCTCTCCAAAAGGATGCGATCGTGCGGGACGGCGTCGATCACGGCGCGGACCTTTTTTATGCGCAGGTTGACAAACGCGGAGAAGCCAAAGTAGACGCGCCGCCCCACGCCACCCCTGGCGGTCCGCCGAAACAATTTGATATCATCAGGCCAGACTCTCGTCACGTTGCACTCTAAGTACCACTCCGCCAATGAGCGCATATTCGTTTGGCCCCCGAACAAATAAAACACTCGCATGTGAATGCATTATTCAGATAATAATCAAGCTTTGGAACGTATGATTGAAAAATATGAGATGATATGAGATGCTCGAAATAGTTGCGTAATTGTGTTATGTTCGTGACTAACAAATAATGCAGAGAAGATATACTTCACGACGAAAAAATAACGAGGCTTCCATTCCTCGTTGAGGTTTTTCAAAACAGATGAATGTCCTTTTCCGACTGCGACCATTTCTCATTGCATCGCACTTCAACGGACGCGCCGACCGAAACAATGCCATAACGTTGCGTGTCACACGCCAAACGGATGATGCAAGATACTTTTCATCCTTTCGGAAATACACAATCAAGCGCTGCATAAACCCGTGTGACACAGTTAATATCGAAGCAAAATGTTGGAAACGCAATGAAATATGATATTTGTGCAACGCGGCTCTCCCAAATGCAGTTATAAGGGTTTTGTGTGCGCAAATGAGGGGCATTAGGTGCGTGGGCACTGGCGGGTGGGTGGGTGAGGGGCGGCGCACTTTATTTTGAGGAGGGAAGTGGCAAATGCGGCGGAGCCGCTGTAGGAGTGGAGGTAGATGGCGGGGGGGAGCTGGCGTGCGTCGACCTGCAAAGAAAATCATTAATCATTCCGAAGCAGAGACAGACGATCGTCGTCCGTGCATCCTGCGACGAGTGGGGGAGCATACAGGTGGGAGTGACACAGACACATATAATGCGGTTGTAAATTTGTTTATGGGCATAGCTATTTTTTTTTTCATTTCGCTGTCCCTGGCGTATCATTCCGCCCATCCGCCCTGACGCCGGCACTGGCAACCTCAGCCGTTTCGACCCAAACCAGAGACTGCACACACTCGCCGTATGGAGACATCCAAATTCGCGACAAATGATAACCCAAAGTCATACAACTGCGCTGTTTGCGAGTCGGTATCAACTATCGAAACCCAACGAGCCGACCCTCAATCGCATAACACAACTCTGCCACATCGCAGCGGCCCCGCCCACCCCGACGGCCACCCATGCGCGAGTTGACGAGGGCGGTGTCGACGTAACTAATTAACAATGTGGGGATACTCACTCGCAGCGCGTCCATGGTGTCGCCAAAGGCATGGACGCAGTGGAGCACCGCAGGACGTCCCAACCGCGCCGCCAGCGCCAGCTGCTCCCGAAACACCTCCGTCTGAAAGGAGGCCAACAGCGCGCTGTTAGGGTTTAGTTTAGGGTTAGCTAAGAGACCGAAAATGGCCTCCGCGCATGTCAGGTGACACCCTGTAACGACCCGTTTCGCCGCTGGCTACCTCATGACACACCCATTCAATCAATCAACCAATATAGTTAGACATAAACATACGAGCAGCCCGTGGTTGTACCGGGGTGCCTTTCCACTTGTTTTGGCCTTTTGTGTCAAATACAATCATTTTGCAATAAATTGTTTGAAGAAAGACTGATGACACATCCTATCAATGTAAATGGGCTGCGAATATACACACCCCGCGCACCTGCTTCTCATACTCGATTCGCCCCGTGTCCGGAGTTGTCCATTTCCTGTCCAGTCACACAGTTGAACACCCAACCAGCCCCGCGGGTGGATCAATATGCAGACGTCAGATGCGAGGGAAGGCGGGTGCGATTGAGGCGTGTTTGGCGGGCATCCATGGAAAAATACCACCCACCAACCCACCTGTCCAGTCCGATCTCGCCGACGACGGCCCTCGGCGACGCCTGTGAGCGACACAAACCGAAAAATGCAAAAATATTGACATGCATAAGCCGACCAAGTCGTACACTTTACTCGCCGTCCCTCTCTTTGTCTCGGCAATAAAACGTGGAGAGAGAAAAGGTGGGAAATCGAGAGAGTGGGGCCGAGCGCGCCATTCATACAATTATGTGTGCGTCGACTGCGGTGGGGTGTGGGAGGGTGGGGTGTGCTGTGGTGCGGGCGGGAGGGGGGGAGTGTGGGGTGCACCGAGAGGGGTCGCAGTAGTAGGTCGATGTGTGCTTGAAACAAAAGCAGAGTGTTGCGCGGGGGTGAACCAAGAGGCGGGGCAGTCCGAAATTTTCAAGAAAAATATTTATCTGAATACATACACATCCGAAACTAACTTTGTGCATTTTCCATAACAAACCTAAACCCATAACAAACTATCTTGAAATCAAATTCCATGCATCGCCCCTCTCTTACGACTTCAGGGTTTATAGGGTTTATAGGGTTTATGGTTTAGGGTTTGGTTTTAGGGTTTTAGGGAAACCCTAAAACCCTAAACCCTAAAACCTAAACTGCGCCACCCGAATACGCATGCGCACATCGGAGCCGCACTCTGTCGTGCCATTACAACAATTATGACAAACAGCGCAGATGGTAATAAATGTATCATCACATATAGTATGTATACTTATATGATATACAATACAATTTAAAAACACATTTACAAGAGATGTGCCTGAATTGAGAATGGTTGAGAAGGGGGGGCCAAAAGTCGCGCAACGCCGCCCGCTTCGCTGCGCCCCTCACCAGCAGCAGCTCCTCGAGGCGGGCGAGGTAGCCGGCTCTGTCCGCCGAGTGCGCGTGCCAGGGGTGGACGCCGAGGGCGAGGGCGCGGGTGGCGGGGTCGGCGCCGCAGAGCGCGCGGGAGCGGGGCCAGTCCGCCTCCTCGGTGGACATCACCGCCATGCGCGCCACCTTTGCGAGCACAGCCCAACGCAGACAAACGCGACACTTAGCATAAGAATGGCCTCCGACACAGGGTTTAGGGTTTAAAGTAAATTCCCGAAACCTAATAACAAACCCTACCCAACTCGACTATTTCATGAAATGAACTTATATCTGATTTTATTCAATGCAGAGACAATTCAGCAATGGATGCTAGTTTTGGGTTTCGGCATTGGTTTAGGGTTTTCAATATAGGGTTTGGAGGGAAATCATAAGGATTTTAAATGATAGGGTATATATCGCTAAACCCTAAACCCTGAAGTCAGAAACCCTGCGGCGCACCTGCGGCGCGTCCTCTTGAAGGTTTGGAAGGGCGTCGGGGGTGGCCATTCCGAGCTGCGGGTGGCAGTGCGCGTCAAAGAGGTCAAACGACTCGCCACCGTCGCCGTCACCAGAACCACTCGCGTCCACGTCAGCTTTACCGTCGCCGCCACCCGCGGCTGCCATTCCGCCCACAGACGCTGCGATGACCGAGACACACCGAGGAAAGAGTTCGAGTCGTAAAATAACAAACATATCTCGGCAGGAATCTGACTGCTCCCTCGCCTCTCGAGACGGTGGTCGGAAACTTACATGTTTGCTGCAGTGCGTCGATAGTAAAGTGTTGTGTGGCCATCGACAAGGAGGGGTTAAAAGGGAAAAAATGCTCTTCGGCCTCTCGAGACGGTGGTAGGAATTAGGAAACATATGTTTGCTGCAGTGCGTCGATAGTAAAGTGTTGTGTGGCCATCGACAAGGAGGGGTTAAGAGGGGGGGGGGTGCTCTTCGGCCTCTCGAGACGGCGGTAGGAATTAGGAAACATATGTTTGCTGCAGTACGTCGATAATAGAGTGTTGTGTGGCCATCGGCAAGGAGGGGTTAAAAGGGGGCGAATAGTATGATTTCGGCCTTCAGAAGAAAGTGGGCGCAGGAGCGAAACGCGAGCAGCCGGTGACGATAACCTATTTAGGGCATACTCACAAGTGGAAGCAATCTAACGTTCCAACAGGTTTTGCTATTTAAATGAGAGGTCGGACAATTACAGCATATGAATAAATACATTCCCTACTTTGACATTATTAATTTACTACCAAGTATGTTGTTTAACGTCCAAACCCCGCTCTTCAGTTTGTACCCCCTTTCTTAGAGTTGTCGTTTTATTTCAGTACCTTAGCAGAGCAAATGGTGCGTCATGCCGGATGGACGCACGTGGTCAGCATAATAACGCTGGCTGATGTTAGGCTTGTAGCAGCGGTAGTAAAACTGTACAAGTACATCAGACAATGCGGCACACCGGTGAAGTACCACCTTGATTACAATCTATAGAAATAATCTCCCCATGCTCAATTCTCAGGAAAAAAAATTGCCTTACACAGGGCATTAAATAATAACGGCCTTATGAAGTATTGTGAATTACATTGTCGTTTCGTTGACCTTGCACAGTAGTAAGGATGGGGAAGGGGGCATGTGGATGGCAGCAGTCCCGAGGCGAAGCGCGAAGGGTACGGGTAGGTCGGTGGGCGCTCATGCGTTGCCGTGTGTCCTACCTTTGCGGTGAGCGTCCAGTGCGCGCTGATTGACGGCGCCCTGCGTCTGCGTCTGCTGCTGCTGCCGCGATGGGCCGCCATCGCTGGTGCCTTCCCAGGGCCGCGAGGAACCGTCGCCGTCGTTATCGTTGTTGGTGTCGTTGTTGGCGTCGTCCGGGATGGCGATGGCGTTGGCGATGTGGGAGGCGGCGAAGAGGCCGACCGCGCCGGTGACGAAGCAGAGGGAGCCGCCGGCGGCGTTGCAGCTGATGTTGCCTTGGGGAGGGGAAAGGAGGGGTTGGTGGCCATAGTGGGAGCAGCAACAAATGAGGAAAATAATAACAAAGGGTGTCAGTTGGGGAGAGAGGGAGGGGGAGCAGAAAAGAGAGTGGGATGCGATGCGATGCGATGTGAGTGACATAAGTGGTATGGAGGCATTGAATGTACGCGACACATTTCACATTGCGAGAAACAAATGTGAGAAAGCACACAAACAATTGAATTGGCCAGTGCTCATGCCATCCGACTCATTTTTATAATATTTCGCATGTGGCTGACCTTTTGCAGCCACACATGCACGATTCATTTTTTTAAATGTTTTTTGAAAGAGTGCTAATTTGGCGGCTACGATGGCGGAGGCGCAGCCCAACGCACTCATCGACAGTGAAAAATCAAAACTCGACGGAAGGGCACCAATTTGGCAAGTTTTAGGTTGACACGAATGGGGTCAAATTTGATAGTCATAATAAACAAACAAAAAATCGCGAGCGCTTGTGAGAATCAAACACGACATGGCAGTTGTGATAGAGGCGCAACCATTGTTGGCGGTGACTCTGAAAATGTGTCACAATGGGCGTGTTTATTGGCACCTATGGCAGTGACACGGGATGCGAAGGAGGGGGGGGGCGCACCCCTGGGCCCCTTGAGCTCTTCTTTGGGAGGCGCCGACAGCGTCACGGCCGCCACCCCCCACCGCGGCTTGTCGCTCAGCCGTCTGCAGCCAACCATGAATACACCCACATCAATTCACTCTTTGCTATGAATTGTCTTCGCTCCGTGAATGGGGAAAAACATAATGTGCATCACCACTCAAAACGCACCCGATAGCCGATTCATTTATGAATGGCGCACAAATCGCGGGAAAGGGATTCACGCCGTCTAATTTAAGCTTTACAAATAATTAGTATGAAAGGAACGAAATGCAACGAAGTGGCAAATTAAAAGGCAACAAAATAAGCGACAAAATGTGTTATATCAAAATGTTAGGCGCAGTAAAGCGGCATGCGCATCCAAAGCATGTGTGAAAAGAGGTCAAATAGGCCAAATTAGCCTTTTGTTTCATCAGTAGATACACTTGAATGGTCAGAAACGTTGACATTAATTTTTTTTTGCATATGCGCATCAATGATGCTGACGCCCAATATTCCAATATCCCTAAAAATGCTGTCGACCGCAGTGAGTGGATTTACGCAAATGCGAGTTTAAATGCACAGTTTTTTACAAAAAATGTTTCGGCGCACAAATTATTTGCCATTTTCACTCGTAAATACAAATGCAACAATAACGGAATACACATAATAAATAAATCCGAATGCTCTCTCTCTCTCTCTCTCTCTCTCTCTCTCTCTCTCTCGTAATACAATTTACATTTCGCTGCTTTAAGTTGGCATCGCACGGCTCAGGCACTGGGTACATTCAGAATATATGCACATGAGAAACAATCGGCACTGGCAAACAATCGGGCGATGACAGTCTGCACGAGTCGGAAGGGACTCGAGACTGTTGTGCGGCGGCAAAGGGAAGGCGGTGGGATGGGGAGTGACTCACGCGAACGGGGGCTCGGCTGCCCACCCGTG
>JAPMLY010002869.1:0-30000 GCA_026401115.1 Tetraselmis chui | reverse complement strand
CCTCGTCTCGCATTTTACATTGATCGAAGCGACACACGGGACGCCCCAAGATTTTGTGGCGAAATTGTTTTCACGTGACGTTCTGAATCAACCATGCAAGCGGGCGAACAACTTGTGAATGGCACTTTTTTAGTAGTGGTCACTCAGCAATGCCCCTCCACACTGGCGCCCGGCGTGGAAATGGAATTGTTGCATTTAGAATTTGTGTTAAACCAGTGATCGCCTCATATCACCAATATATTACTTGGTGCCACGCCAAACAATTCACTCGATGCAGTATGCGACTCTAAACGAAGCATCACGACCCAAGAAAATTTTCAGAACCACGGTTTGTCAATACATTGGGATTACGAGGAACATCTACGAAAGAGTTCCTTACCGGTCCACCCAGTCCTTAAGCCGATGTATGGAGAATAAGCATGCTAGCAAAATACCTTGATAAGTATAGCTCTCCATTTTCCGCATGGAGAGAAGTGTGAAGTGAAGTATGGGGACTCCCCTCCATGGTGGCAGTTTGCTTGAGAGGAGAATGCGTAACAACATCCTTCGACCCAAAGTATTAATTAGCGGCGCAAGCCACTAGACCATGGATGGCCCTCATCCGAGGTCGGGTTACGAGAGCTTCTTCAAACCCTGACACGTATAGCTGTGAGTGATCGAAAGAATCGTACAAGATGATATGATGCCAATTCTCCAAGAGTCGCAAGGGGGAAAACTAGTGTAGTATGTGGTCAATGTGGATAAGTGGGGCGGGTGGCGACAAGGTTTGCAGACTATAATCGAATGAGGCGAGTTATACACCTTCGTAAGTAAAACATGTAACCATGAGTCGATTTTATTGACAGATCTCTTGAAATCCTAGGCATTGCTTTGGCGCCCAAGATGGAATGCGCCAACACCTACGAGGGGCGAATTCATTGAGCACTTCCGGGCTTGTGTACTTATTGCGCCCGCACCCGTGCGGCACGCGCTTTCAAATAATCGAAGTGTCGGTTAGACGAAAAGAGTAACGGGCGCACAACGCCGCAATATGAATGCTTGTGCGACGGTCTATTGAAGACGGTGCATGCTTCGAGAAGAGGAAGCATGATATTAGTGTGGTTACAGTGACCACCACAGATGGGCTGGTCGTGGTGACAAATCGAGTGAAGTAGGAGCGCGATGCGCTCGCTGTAGGAAGGAGGGAGGGCAATAAGACAAACCACGAGTGGCAGCTAGTCTATTGGTTGTAATGTGTACTAGGTGCATCACTGAGATATCTGAAGCTAGTAAGTGCTTTGGAGTTACTTACAACACGGTCACGCAAGTATGATGCATATGCGACGGAGGGAAAAGGTGTCGGGCATGCCGATATGCGCACAACCCAAGGGCCACATGCGTTCGGCCACAATGTTGAAACGATCATAACTTACTAAACTATAAGGTAAACTTTTTAAAACAAATGTCGTTGAAAGCGCCTTTTCAATTCGCGTCAAACGCAACTACTTCTGAGTTCAAACACTCACAAATGCATTTTCAATATTTTGTTCTAATTTCTGCAGTATTCCAGAAAAGTTGAGCCGCACTGCCAAGCAACATCCGTCGAATTAAGCTCACCTCATGAGGCGAGTTATTGTGCGGGGTTGTCGATATATCCTCATCAATTCTTCACTCCTACCGACTTACAAGCCCAATTCCCAACGTGTGCCACGCGTGGGGCGGGGTTGGTTGGCACAAGCATATACCCAAGCATTCCAAACACCACAGTCAACGTGTTGCGTCCCATATTGCCTCACTGCCAAGTTGGACCGCACCCCTCGCCAAAGCTAACCGCCCTCACCTATTTACAACGTGGAGTGTATGCACTTCCACATGCAACAACATTGATTTGTGTTATTAGCATGCTAGAGAGGCAAATTGCCATAGTTCACATACATGCACGCGCGCGCACGCACACACACGCACACACACACACACACACACACACACACACACACACACACACACACACACACACACACACACACACACACACACACGTACGTACGCACGCACGCACACACACGCAAAAACGCACGCAGACGCACCTGCTTGACATCTCGTGTGCTGGGACATCAATGAAACGATTCTGACGTATGAGACGGAGTACTCACATGCGCTACAAATCACGAGTTCTTTTGAGGACTGTAAGAAAAATGAATCCATAATAGTTTATGACAAGCTGCGATAGTATATATTCCTCGCCACCGGAAAGTCAGGTGATGGTGATGCTGGAAGCTACGTACATTGCACACACGGAGAAACATACCGATGTCCGGATATTTTAAAACTACATGTGATGCGACGTACTGATGAGAAGTTGCAGATCATACAAATAATTCAGCACGCAGCGGCACGGACACACTACGACTATGGCGCACAATATTGAAATGCGGTTCGATGGAGAATCAGCGAAAATACGCGGGTGAAGAGGACCGGCGGCAGGTGAGGGAGGGGCATCTGGAGAATTCCGCCCGCCCTAAAATGAATGTATCGCACGTCACCCCCACACTCGGCATCAGAACTCAACGATTCCACAATACCTAGCAAGACTGCAAATCGAGACGGTACAACAGTCACGAAGCCTACAAACATGCGGCAACTCGCTCTATTATAATACTCATTGTTCTACAATCATATAGAACGATCAGTCTAAGGGGAGCGTGCCTGGTACGGGTACTCATATATGCGCTACATTTCACGAGTTCTTCTGAAGTAGACAAATATAATGAAAAAATCCCGATTTTTCCTTGACGTACCTGTAGTTGTACCGGTATTACGATAGTACATGTATTTCCCGCCACCGGAAAAACAGGTGATGGTGGCGGCGGCTGTGTACCCGTACACTCATTGTACACATAAACATACTACCGATGTCCAGCAGAGATCTAAGTACCTATTTAGCGACAGGGAGTCAGATTATGCCAAAGATGACAGCTTGCTTACATTTTGGATAAACAGGCACTAAAACACCTATTCAGAGGTGTTATTTCTATTCAGCGCTTGATCAGGGAAGGGTGGGTGGGTTGCGCGAGCCGAATGGGCGAGCGCAAAGGCAGAAGGTGGCTGCTACCAACTAGAGGAGCTGCGTTATAGGTAAAGCAAGTGGGCGTCCGCCGCGGACAATTTACTGCGCTTGTGACGCTTTGTCTCAGCGCGTTGCCTTAGGCGGACACAACATGGTACGTTTACTAACCGTTAAACCCCAATGGGCGAAGAGTAGCATATGTTGTACGATGGGGGCTGGGAGCGGTACGCGAATGTCGGGGGCGGTGATGGGCTGTTGCTGCATGGCGAGCCCCCGACGTGCGTCCGTTAGAAGGGGTCCCTGTTAGAGTTGGGAACGGATAGTTACACGGAGGTCGTGCCGGCCCCACAGGGGGGCCGGCTTGGGTGACTAGAGAAGTGAGAGGAGAGATATGGTGGCCGGCGAAGGCACCGGCAAGGCCGGCCGACCGCCACTAATAGGGAATAGAGTACCGCTAATAGGATAACACTAAGTACTAGAATGACAAATAGCTACCTTGTACATAAGTACTATGCAACGGGATGCTAGTGCTAACACCCCCCCTCAAGGTAGCCGAGGTCTTG
The DNA here is from genome assembly GCA_026401115.1 of Tetraselmis chui. Lineage (NCBI taxonomy): Eukaryota > Viridiplantae > Chlorophyta > Chlorodendrophyceae > Chlorodendrales > Chlorodendraceae > Tetraselmis > Tetraselmis chui. The sequence continues at coordinate 26,391 of JAPMLY010002869.1, read as the reverse complement.
ACGTCGTCCTAGCTTGCGTTGAGGAAGGTGTCATCTTGATAGAAGGTGTAGTGCTTGTAGCGTGTGTCTCAAGCCGAGTAGGTGTAGCGACATGCGCTCACATGAATGTGCCGCTACCGGCGAGTTGCCGATATGAAGCAGTCCCAAATGTACTGCGTAATGTACTATTCTGACATGTAGCGGGAAAAACTGTCCACGGGGGAATTAGCCGACGCATGAGAGCGACCGGCGAGGAAGAAGCACAACCAACAAGGCCGTTAGGAGCGTGTAGGCACGCAAAAAACATAGACGGGCGCTCGTGTTGACTCCCCCTTTTCGTCGTGGGAAAGTTAAGCTCCTCGCTAAGTAAGGTGAGCGTTGCGGCATTGCCTCGGGAAAAAACAATAACAGTACTAATTAAAGTACGCACGGGCCGAATTTTCGCGGGTCGGTCTGGAAAACCAGATCCGGTCGAGAGCATCGGTAGGCTGAAGGCTAGGTGAGACAGAAAGCTGGGTGGGGCGAACGTGGCGCCGGGCGCTTTACACACGCTCTTCTCCTTTTTACGTGGGAGATGGTAGGACAGTCGCGGACAACCAGCTCGAAGGCGAAGCGTGGGGTCGGTGGGACGATGAATTACTAGCGTGGCGCCGAGCGCTTTACACACGCTCTACTCTTTTTTACGTGGAAGTAGGTAGGACTAGCGTGGCGCCGAGCGCTTTACACACGCTCTTCTATAGTGTAACTTGGTGGAGGGCCCATAACCTATTAGAGTTGGGAACGGATAGTTACACGGAGGTCGTGCCGGCCCCACAAGGGGGGCGGCTGTGGTGACTAGAGAAGTGAGAGGAGAGATATGGTGGCCGGCGAAGGCACCGGCAAGGCCGGCCGACCGCCACTAATAGAGAATAGAGTACCGCTAATAGGATAACACTAAGTACTATAATGACAAATAGCTACCTTGTACATAAGTACTATGCAACGGGATGCTAGTGCTAACAATCCCAACGCCATTGGCTCCTTCAGGTGGTCGCGAAAGAACTTGCTAATGGCTGAGAAATAGGGTTGGAGGCTGTTGGCTGCGATGGTTCCGGATCGGGCGAGCCAAGCTGTAAATCGAAGCATGTCGGTCGCGGTCGCCTCGAGGGGGGTGATTCCTTCCTCGTTGCAGAAAACAGTAAAACGGCGCATACCGGTGCCATAGTTGTTGTAGGTGGTGGGGTTGAGGGAGCCGGTGAGTAGGTCGAGCACGAGGTCGCCCAAGTCGTCCGTTCCGACGAGTGTGCCGATATGGTTGCGCATCGAGGCGTGCCACGGTGCGTGGGCCGCGGGTTCGACGAGTCGGTATTTTACGGGTGCGGCTTGGTAGTCGTTGTCCGCGGATGTCCGGTCGTGGCGCGGTCTTGTCGAGGACGTCCGGTTGGTCGGCGTTGGGTGGAGTGTACCACGTGTTCGGTAGAGCCAAGTCGGGGCGGTACGTGGAAAGCCGTGACGCTCCTGCCAGGCGGTCCGACGCCCTCGTACGCTCCGCGCTTGCCCGGAAAGAATAAATCTCGGGAGGGGGGGTACATGATCTGTTCGTCGGAAAGTTCGCTTAGTAGTTGGTACCACTGTTTGGCGGGCCAGTAAGGCGCGATGACTGTTGCTTCGGCCCCAGATTGGCGTAACTTCCGGACGAGGTCGGGGAGTAGCGTCCAAGGTGGGTTGCACCACTTGGTCTATGCTTTCCAGCGGATGTCGGGTAGATGGAGGCAGTCCACGGCTTCGGAGGTGGGGTCTCGCCAGCGGGAGTTGTACCGGAGAAGCTGCGTATTGCCATGCAAACCTGTCGATGGAGTGGGGGCCCCACAAGGAATTCAGGTAAGTGAAGATGTGGGGGTTGAGTTGCCAGTCGTCCCGGTCGGTTTCGCGGCTCAGTCTGCCGGCCCAATGAAATGAAATGAAATTGTTTACAACAGTCCAGTAAAAACCGGCTGCTGTCTCTGGGCCCCCCCTTTTGCTATGCCATACATGACTTAGTAGACTGAGGTAGACCGTGAACCACTAATCCCAACCTCTCCAATGGCAGTAACGATACCGTCTAAAACATACCCGTATCCAGGTATTTATAATTTTTTTGATCTATACGTATTTTTTTTTGGATACAGTATGAAAAATAAAATGTCGCTAGTCTCCACGTTACGCGGCCTGCTCCAGCCGCTGCGGGGTCGCTGATCAGCAAGGCTGTGCAGCTGGAGCTGGTCGAGGCGAACCTGCCTGACCTCGGCTCCCGTGCGACTCCGGTCGTGCCGGAGCTTGGGGGGAAAGGCAAGTGAAAAACCCCCCTCGCATAGGTCGTCGTCGGTCCCGCCCCGATCCGTGCTCCACCCCGCCCGAGGTATTAGCCGCTCCTCTCGACGCAGCTCGCCACCTAGCCGAGTCTTCTCTCCTCCTTCGGGGGCTGAGAAGAGAGAATAACTAGGCTGCAGACGGTGTCCGGCTGGCTCTCCTGCCCCCGAGCCAGATTTTCTCCTGTCCCCTGTCCTTTTCCCGTCTGTTTCCAACACCTATCTGATCGCGCTGTGGCCGTCCGTACCCTCCCCCGGTGGTTTACGTTGTTAGGGGGTCGCCTTTACGAGCAGTGTGCCGTTACGATAACCCTAGGCACACTGCCTGAGGCAGCCTATCGATAACCGGGTACTGACTAGGGAAGGGGTTGGAAGAACACAGGGATCGAGTCGCCGGTCCTCAAAAGATGGTGGGTACGGGAATTTTTCCAAAAACCCCCCGTACCGGGCTTTTCCGGCGGCGGGCGATCCTAAGGACCGCCGCCGCCAGACCGTGCCGCTCCTCCGGCTGCGACCAGCCTCCGTCCTGCGTAGCATCAGGCCTCGCCCCCAGGGGAGACTTAAGACTCTCACAGGGCTGGCGACTGCTAGCGAGCGCCGTCCCAAGCGCTGCTTCCCAGCTGTCCGCCGCCAGCTCCAACACCCTCGTCCCTCCGCTGATCCGTCCGTACCCCATTTCGCCAAAAAATATTTCGCAAACGCCGCCCCCGCCCCATCGTCGGGAGAGTATCTGCGAGTATTTAGTCGCGAAAAAGACATATCGGACAGGCCGAGCGGGAGATCCCTGTGCCGGTGTACGGATATTATGTTTTCCAAAACCCTCCGTACAGGGCTTCCCGACAGCTGCTTATCCCGCGGATCGCAGCTGCCGGTACCTCGTTCAGCCCCCTACCGTGCCAGGCCTGGCACGGCTATGGGGTTACCACCGCCCACCGCGTGGAGGTAGAGGTAGGTGCCGACGGGCCTGCGAGCGCACCCCTCTCCGGGGCCGCCGCCGCTGCGCCGCCGGCGGGCGCCCTGCCGGCCCATACGTTGGCCGCGGAGCGAATATATAGCGCGCGGATACTGATGTTGTTGGTGTCGATGAGTTCCCACAGTTTTCGAAGTTCGTCCATCATAGCCGGGGACCTCGAAGTTAGGTGACTGAGGACTGCCACCACTGCTTGGTTGTCTTCGTGCAAGAGGACTTTGCGGCCGCGCGGGAGGGGTAAGAACGAAAGGACGGCGAGTCGCACGGCCTTTAATTCCTTCCAGGTGATGTGCTATTGCTGGTATGTCGCTGACCAGAAACCTCGGGCTTCCAACTGCTCGTTTAATACAGCTCCCCAGCCGTAACCTGAGCTGTCGCAGTGCATGTAGGCGGTCTCGATGGGGGAGAATATGGAGCGGCCGTTGTTGGCGGAGGGGACTTGCGTCCACCATTGGAGGTCTCGTCGCAACTGGTAGGTGAGTTGCACCCGGCCTCCCCATCCCGTGCGCGTAGCGAGGACGTCGTGTAGTTCGCGGAGGTAGAAACGGGCTGCTGGAATGGCGAGGTACATATACTGTACTTTTCCGGCGAGCACTGCGAGCTGCCGGGCAGGTAGCCACCGTGCGTCGCGCGTAGAGCGTTGTAGGAAGGTCCGGGCTAAGGTAGCGATGGCCTGTAGTTTCGAAGCAGGGGCTCGGAACATAGAGGTTGTGGTGTCGATTTGGAGGCAGAGGTGTTCGCAGATTTGCGTCGGCTCCCAATGGCCTTTCTTGGGGTTGCGTCCCAGCCCGAGGCGGTCGAGTAGGCACGCGACGCGGTCGCGGAGTTGTAACGCTAAGTCTCTGCTGTCGGAAAAAAATAGGAAGTCGTCCATGTATGGGAGTAATCGGACACCCCGCCATCGAGAGTTGCGCAGATAGCGTCGGGACGGTGTAAGTCGTGTGGGCTGCTGGTGTGTAGCTAGACGGGGGTTGTGTCCGGTGGGATTGGGCAGTGGTTCGCGTAAGTGCCGGATAAAAACTTCGGTAAGCCGGCGAAAATAGTAACTGCTGCATTTCCAGCCCATCGGAAGCCCGGCTAGTTTGTACAGTGTTCCGCGATAATTTACCGTGAAGAAGTCTCTGTCCTCCTCCCGTATGCCCAGTGTGTAGTAGCCGTCCGCGAGGTCGAAGGACACCATCTAGTCGCCGGCCCGCGTCACGTTCTTGAGGTGCTTGAGTGTCTCGAAAGCTAGCTTGTGGTCCTTGCAATACTTGTTCGGGGGGCGTAAGTCGATAATTAGTCGCCATCTGTTTTCGCCCGGTTTTGGGACTATAAACATTCTGGAAACCCATATGTTGCGCTAGCCTGGCTCCCAGGCGCCTGATTGCAGGAATCGGGGAAGCTCGGAGTCCATGAAGTCGAGCTGCTGTTTTGTTGCGTTCAGCATGGAGGTGCCGCTGTTGAAAGGTGGGGGTCGCCGGCCGCCGATGAAAGGTATGCGAACCCCGTGACGAATCCAACCTAGAACTTGCTCGCTCGCGCCTAATCGCTTCCACTCGGACGCTCTGTTCCGCACGCGGTGTCGTATGAAGTTGGAACGGTCGTTGCAGGACGTGGCGCGGCGAATCACACCGTCAGGCATTCTTGTCCGGGTTCTTGGTCTTCGTGTCTTTGGGGTCGGCGTTGTCTCTCGGTGGTGGCTTGGGCTTGGGTTGGGGTCGGGGGTTCGGTGTCGGTGTAGGCCGGTCGGGGGGGGTCGGTCGGGAGTCTTGCGCGCGAAGGTAGCTCCCGCGGCGGCTTTGGCGCTAGCGAGTAGTGAACACTCGAGGGTTTTGTCGATGAACGTTCGGTGTAGGTTGTCGTACTCGGAAGAGGCAACGTCCGGTCGCGGCTTGAGGAACCGCTCGTAGGCGAGTTCTGCGAAAATGCGGTCCGAATCGCTCGTCTCCCCTCCGCCCTTGGTGTGTCGGATGTGGGATATCCGCACACGGGCGGCCTCCTCGAGCGCGCTGTGGGTGTGGTTGCTTTGACGCAAGGTGACGACCGCCGCCGCGAATTCCGGTGAGTCCTTGGGATAATTCTGAATGTCTTCCATAGCTGATAAGCTCGCCGTGTTAGCGCAGGCGGCGTAGGCGGCGTGACAAGCCGTGGCGCGGTGTTCTTCGAGTGTGGCGTTGTGCCGGCGGGCGGAGAGGTGGCGGTAGGTGTCACAAGTGAGCTTCCAGATTTGTGGGCCGTTGAGATGTCGGGGGGGTAGCTCGAGGCCGGGGGCAATGTAGGGCCCCCATAGCTATGTGTCGGTGTGGTAGTCCTCATCTGGCAGGGTTGCTGGGGGTACCGTCGTCGCTGGGGCTGGGGCAAGGGGTCGCACGGTGGGGTCGATCGAGGGTAGCTCGGTCGGCAGCTGGGCGCTACGGGCGTCGTGCTCCGCAATTCCACCCTTCGGCGTGTCGTTCACGCCGACGGGACTGGCTAGCTGTGTGCTGACTTGCTTTGCTGCTGCTAGTTGAGTGATGATGGTCGAGCTAAGCGTAGCCGTTAGTTCGGTAAAGGCTTGCTGAAAACGGCCATTAAGTCGCTCCTCTGAAGCGGCAGCGTTAGCGAGTAAGCGTTGCTCATGTTCTTTGAATTCTATTTATGTAACAAATTCCAGCGCGTCGCGAATTTCGTCGTCGACTTGTCTGTCTGTAGCCATCGTATATTCGAGCAAGGTAAAGAGTCTCGGCCGTGGTAGACGCGGTCGAGGGTAAGCTATCACCTTGCGCAGCTACGAGAGCTACGATGCCTGTTGCGCGAGCCGAATGGGCGAGCGCAAAGGCAGAAGGTGGCTGCTGCCAACTAGAGGAGCTGCTTTATAGGTAAAGCAGGTGGGCGTCCGCCGCGGACAATTTACTGCGCTTGTGACGCTTTGTCTCCGCGCGTTGCCTTAGGCGGACACAACATGGTACGTTTACTAACCGTTAAACCCCAATATTTTACCAATTTACCCGAGGGCACGTTTTGCCAAAGATGTCAGCTTGCTTACAATTTGGCCAAAAGACCACCACAGGCCTGGCCTGGGGGAAGATTAGCGCTAATTATGGGTAGGGTGGGTGGGTTGCGCGAGCCAGATGGGCGAGCGCAAAGCAGAGAGTGCCAGTGCTCGGGGGTTGCACCGGCTTAAGGGGCTGCCGCTAGCTAGTGCTGCTAGGGGCAGGGCATGGGGCGTTGCGCTAGGCGTTTCCTCAGTCCTCGAGGGTGAGACGCGCCGCTTTTACAGTAACGCTTTACCGTTCAAGTTTGCGTTCTGTCACATATGTAAGCAAGTTTTGCAAACCTCTTGATTTCAAACAATCTGACTATTTACCCGAGGGCACGTTTTGCCAGTATGTAATAAACCGGAGGTTTGCGCAACCTAGTCATGATGAAGCGGGTTGGCGGGGACAGCCGAAGTACTGCCAGGCCGCCGGAGATGGGGTCATGGTAGGGTCGATGTATTTCCCTTTTGTGACAGAACTTTTCTTGGCCCAACCACTCATGTATTTGACGACGTGGAGTGGGGTCCCGATGCAACTAGCGGCGGAGGCGGCACTTTTGCGTAGGCTGTGCGATGTCCATTTAAATCCACTTGGCGGTGTGGCGCCGACGGCGTTGCAGGCGTCGAGGAGCCAGGCGGAGAGTGTCGCAGCTGCTTGCCAGTCGCCGGAGTTTTCGTAAGGTACGAAGCTCCATAGTGCGGCGGGGGGGGGGGGGGGCTGTTGTAGAATTTCTTGCAGTAGGCGGTCCGCTGTGTGCAATAATATTCTAGTAGGTCGGCCAGCACCGGATTGGCAATCGTCGGGATAGCGAGGATAGGCTTGTCGGCTGCGCTGCGCCTCTGATCGCCCTTAGCTTTGCGGATGAAAAGCCAATTTTTTGGGGATGGGCGGTCGACGACGAGGTCTTGTGTTAAACACCTTACACCTGATTCGGCTCTGCAGAAAAAACGCATAGTTTGTGCAGATTGCCAGTAGCGCGCGAAATCGCGCGATGAGGTGTCGGGAAGTAGGTGTCCACCGGAGGTTGTTTCGGAGGTCGGCGGCGGCTGAGAGTAGCGAGAGCGCTAGAGGGGCTGGTAACGGGAGGCGCGAGTCCGCTGCCTGTAGACGCTGTTGTTGCATCTCGAGTCCGCGTCGAGCGTCGGCCAAAAGTTCCCCGACCGCGATTGGCTGCTGCTGGTGGTCGCGGAAAAACTTGTTGATGGCCGAGTAGTACTGTTGTAGCGACGCGGCGGCGACGGTACCTTGCAGTCCTAACCAGGCAGTGTAGCGCACGACCGACTGGGTAGTAGCCTGTAGTGGATGGATGTCTTCTTCGTGGCAAAACGCCGCAAATTGACGCATGCCGCTGTCGTAGTTGGCGTACGTAGTCGGGGCTAGGGAGCTGCTCAGCAGGTGTAGCGCGGTGGTATCGATGTGGTCGGTACCCAACAGGTTGCGAAGGCGGTCGGTCATGGTAGTCGTCCACGGGGCGTGGGCGTCCGGTTCTCGTAACGTGTAGCGGACAGGCCGCGAGGGCATGTGCGACCGAGTGGCCATGGCGCGTAGCTCCGTGAGGTTTGCGGTGGCCGTGCGTAGTGTGCGTCCTATTGCGCCTCGGCGGGTGTGTAGCCAGGCCGGCGTGGCAGTCGAAAGGCCACGATGCTCCATCATGGCCGTCCGACCCCCTCGCGCGAGCCTAGCCGACCGGGGAAGAATAGGTCGCGTGAGGGGGGGTAGTGGATGGTCTCGGTGGCCAAGTCGTGGAAGTCCTGGAACCACGGTTTGTGGGGCCAGTACGGTGCGATGACTGTAGCAGCTGCCCCTGATTGGCGTAGTTTCGCACAGAGGGCGGGTAGAGCTTACCACGGCGGGTTGCAGTAGTTTTGCTCGCATTGCCACGCGGTGTCCGGTAGGTGTAGACAGTCGACGTCCTCGCATTGTGGGTCGCGCCATCGGGCGTTGAAACGTGGGAGCTGCGCGTTTTCCATCGACGCGAACCGGTCGATAGAGTGTGGGCCCCACGCTGCCTGTAGGTAGGCGAATATCCGGGGGTTCAGCCGCCAGTCGTCGCGGTCGAGCTCTCGGCTTAGGCTGTCGGCCCATATGTTCGCTGCCGAGCGGATGTAGCGGGGTCGGACGCTAATGTCGTTGACGTCCAGTAGGTGCCAGAGTCGGCGTAATTCGGTCATCATGACCGGAGAGCGCGTAGTGAGTTTGGAGAGCGTGGCCACGACGGCTGTGTTGTCCTCGTGGAGTAAGACGTGTCGTCCTCGGAGTTGCGGTAAAAAGGACTCGATTGCGAGGCGAACGGCGCGGAGCTCCTTCCAGGTGATGTGCTGCTGGCGGTCCTCGTCGTACCAAAATCCGCGGGCTTGGTAGGCAGGGTTGTCGTTCATGACGGCTCCCCATCCGTAACCACTTGAGTCGGCGTGGAGGTACGCGGTCTCGATGGGTTTGTAGATTGAGCGGCCGTTGTGTTGGTCGGGCACCGTGCGCCACCACTCGAGGTCGCGGCGTAATTGGTGTGTCATCCGGACACGTCCGCCCCATTCTTTTCGCGTAGCCAGCACGCAGTGTAGTTCGCGTAGAAAGAAGCGGGCTGGTGCGATGGCGAGGTAGAGGAACTGGGCCTTGCCAGCGAACGCCGCGAGTTGTCTGGCGGGTAGCCACCGAGCGGAGGTAGATGCGCGGCCTAGTAACGCTGAAGCTTGCTTCGCGAGGGCTTGTAGCTTGTCGGTAGGGGCTCGAAATTCGCCTCTCAGGGGGTCGACGGTCATGCCCAGGTGTGTGCCCACTTGGGTGGGCTGCCACAAGCCTTTGTCGGGGTTGCATGGGAGGCCTAGCCGGTGGAGGAGGGTCTCGACGCAATCGCGTAGCAGTAGAGCTGCGTCGTACGAGCTGGCCATGAACATGAAGTCGTCCATGTAGGGTAGCAGTCGTACTCCGCGCCATCGGACGTTGCGAAGGAAACGTCGTGACGGTTTGTATGGCGTCTCGGAGCTGGCGGTCATCGGGGTAGGCGCTCGTCGCAGGTAGTTCGTGAACGCTTGAGTTAGCTTGCAAAGATAGTAAGCCGACCCCGACCAGCCCATCGGGAGGCATGCGAGGCGCCACAGCTCGTCGCGGTAGTTGACCGTGAAGAAATCTCGGTCCGCTTCTCGGATGCCTAGCGTGTAGTAGCCGTCGGCTAGGTCGAGGGAGACGAAGTAGTCGCCCGGGCGGGACAGGTGGCGCAAGTGCTTGAGGGTCTCGCACGACATCTTGAACTCCGCGCAATAGCTGTTTAGCTCTCGGAGGTCGATGATAAGGCGCCATTTGTTGACACCGGGTTTTGGGACGAGGAACATGCGGGAGACGTAGCGGGTGCTGGAGGCGCGCTCCCATGCTCCGCAGGCTTCGAAGCGTGGGAGCTCTGTAGCTAGGAAGTCGAGTTGCGGCTGTGTGGCGTCCTTCATGGAGACTCCGTGGTTGAAGGGTCGAGGACGTAGGCCGTTTTTGAACTCGACCCGCACGCCATGGCGGATCCAGTTCACGACTTGACCGCTCGCGCCGATATGCTCCCACTCCCGCCATCTTAGCCGCACGCGGTGACGCATGTAGTTGGATGACGGGGAGCAGGAATCGGCGCGGCGGGCCACACCATCATTTCTTCGTTATGGGTTTCCCCCCGTCGCCAGGTTTAGTTCCGGCAGCCGCTGCCGCTGCTGCTGCTGCTGCGGCCTTGCGCGTGTCGGCGGCTGCCTTCTTGGCCTTGGCGTCTTGTCCGGGTGGCTTGTCCGGCGTGACTCTCGCGAACGCTGCTCCAGCAGCTGCTTTGCTGGCGGCATGTAGGCTGACTTCGAGGGTCCGATCAACGAACGCTTGGCGTAGCTCGTCCAGTGCGCTCGAGACCGCGGTAGGGCGTGGGCGGCAGAAACGTTCGTGCGCGAGCTCGGCGAACACTCGGTCCGTATCCGAGCTCGTTTGTCCGCCCTTGGTGGGGCGGAGGAAGCCCAGTCGAGTACGGGCGGCCTCCTCCGTCGCTGTGTGGGTGCGATGACCCGCTCGGATGAGGGCAACGGCCGCCGCCTGCTCCGCTGGTAGAGGAGGTCCGGTTGACAACGTGTCCAAAGCCTCGCTGATTGCCGCGTTGGCGCAGCTGTCGAAGAAGGCATAGCACCCGATGTGGAGGTACTCGTCGTACCCCGCTTGAGATTTCCGGTCGTTGAGGAAGCGGGCCGTGTCGTCCGTTAGCGTCCACAGACGAGGTTCGTCGATGTCGCGAGGGGGTCGCTCCAAACCGGCCGGAATGATTTTACCGTAGGAGGCAAAATCGACGACCTCGGGCTCGTGGAGCTCGGGGTCGTCGTTCAGCAGGTCGATAGGCTGCTCAGGGGCTGCCTTACCACCCTCAATCGCAATGGTCGCGTCAGGGGGAATGGACTGCTGTTGATTCGGAAGCTCGGTCGGGCCTATCAAACGTTCGAGCTGGGCTAGTAAGGCGGTGTTAGACGCCTGAATCTGCTCAGCTAATCGGAGTTCGAGGGCCGAAACCGCGCTTTGAATCTGTTCGGAGGTACGTTGTTCGATTACAGAGGGGAGGGGGTCGACTCCGGGGGCGGAGGACGACGGCTCATGCTGCATGATGTTAGACGGCGACTTAGAACGGGGGGAAGTGTCTCGTGACGCTCGAGTGCGCATGAGGCGATGTAAAACTGACACCCTGCTCGACTACGAGAGTCGAGACTGCAATTGCGCGAGCCAGATGGGCGAGCGCAAAGCAGAGAGTGCCAGTGCTCGGGGGTTGCACCGGCTTAAGGGGCTGCCGCTAGCTAGTGCTGCTGGGGGCATGGCATGGGGCGTTGCGCTAGGCGCTTCCTCAGTCCTCGAGGGTTACCTCGAGGACTGGGTGAGACGCGCCGCTTTTACAGTAACGCTTTACCGTTCAGGTTTGCGTTCTGTCACATATGTAAGTAAGTTTTGCAAACCTCTAGATTTCAAACAATCTGATTATATAAGAAGATACCTAGGTACCTGTACGTGTGGTTCATCCAGCAGCAAATAATAAAAAGCGAGGAGAGGCTGCACGTACAGGTACCCGTACTATGTGCTATGGCACACAATAAAGAAATGATGCGGTCCGATGAACAGAATCAGCGAAAATACGGATGAAGAGGTGTGATAGCAGGTGAGGGAGGGGTATCTGCAGAGTTCCCGCCTTATATGCCCCGTCACCCACCCACAAGGGAGAACACAAATCCCACAATACCCACAGCAACTGTCGACTCGAGACACAGCCGTGAACCCAAACCAGCACGCGATAAACCGCTCTACCAGCGCGAAGGCAACTTGCAGGGGCTCGTGCCCGTAAACTTGCTCCGTGATTACTCGCAACGGTTGACTAAACACGCTATAGAAACATCTTTACTGAGGCAACCGCAAGTGCAGTGGGCCGCAATTCTCTCCTTTCGCCACGACTAATCGTACCGCACTGTTGCCAGAAACTGCGGAATTGTACCGACCGCCTCCTCTGAAGATAATCATGTTTGATGACATGGAAAGCCACCACCAGCGCTCCCGCAGCTTTACTGTTTCCTCTTCCGGAATGGAGGACCTTCGGAGTCGAGTTGGCCGCCTGGTCGTACGTGGACGACTGTCATCGTCAGCGCCGTCACAAGAAAGGAAGCTGCGCCGATTCTCGTTCAGCGATGTCGATAGCCCGCGCTCGTCTAGCGATGGCGAGGGGCAGGCGATGACATCCCCGAGTTGTCCTTTTGAATTGGGCAGTGTGTTGTCACCTTCTTGCTCTTCCGGCGCCGGCGGCTGCTGGGACGTTGACGAGTCGACGGAACTATTGTGCACAACCCCACCGGCTACTTCGTTTTCCATAGGAACGACAGATCACTGGCCACGCCAGTGCCCTGGGGCACCCAAGATAAAGCGAGTGCGAGCTCGTGCAACCCGAAAAGTTGTGATTCCTTGCCGCCTAGGATAGCGAATGGTCAAGCACGTCGTAGCATCGCCCACGGTTTCCGCTTTTCCACGGATTGTGTCAAAACAACTTAAGACGAAAGGAGATACTGGCGAAATTTCCAGCTCCCTGGACTGCCCTTCAAATGCCTACCTGGGACTCAAGCTGGCAAGATAGTATTTGGAGCTTCCTTTCGGATCTTCAAATCGGCACATTCTCCTCGTGCTTAGTTCCGGGAGTGGGTCGAACAACATATACCTACCTAGAGTTGGCATTTTTTTTCTGTGGGAGTCTTCGGATGGTTTGCTGTACCGAAAAATAGCTGTCAAGAATAATGCCGGGTACTTTATTTTGCGTTGTTGAGTTGGCGCCCACTGCGTTGAGACTGTTTCCAAACTATGGGCGTAGACACCCTGCGAAGGGCTGCTATTCAAGACTCGTCCTGGCTGTGCTGCAGTTTTTACTGCAGAACTGTGTGTCATCAGGAGCTCGCGAGTTGTGAAGCTCCTGCTAACAGCGAAGATAATCCAGCGGTACACAGTTCAGCCCGCTGGCGGCCACGCATACTTAGCGCCAGTCCCCAGATCCGCTATCTGTATATAGAATCAGCTATTTTTATGTAAAAAACTACAGAATCAAATCTCAATCTCGTGGTCAGCATGTGTGTAGTCCACAGTATCGAGTACAGGTTCCAGTAGATGTACGACAGGACAAGTACCTCTATCTGTTCTTGCTGTCTCGGCTCATGTGAACATACCCCAACTGCTATATGCAGCAGTGTATGAATCATGCGCGTACAATACACATATATGGTCACTTGGTCGCTTGGTATATCTATAAAAATTTCTTACAAGAAAAAGCAGTGGAGGCCACCAAGCAAGAAAAAGAAAGAAAGGAAGAAAAAACCTAAGCCCGAGGAACAGGAAGGCATGCCACAGCATCAGCACTGCCTTCCTGAAAAGCGTCGCGGAGATAAGAACCCAGAGTGCCATGAAGAGCAGCAGAAAGACGTTGCATGAATTCTCGTCGCACATCCCCCAAAAAACGCCGAAACGGAAGAGAAGTAGATCGACGAACAAAATGCTGCATACGGACATAACTGTCAGAGCGCAAGGAACGAGAGTCAGCGGCCCCCATGCCAGGGAAGCGACGTACAGCCACCAAAATAGCCAAGCGATCTACCAACTCAGCCGCCATCGGCGCCAACCGGCCCCCATCCTCCATGGCGAAGGGGTAGTAGTCATGGACCGACTGAACCGAAGGCGTGCCAAGCAAAGCGGAAGTGCGGAGGTCCGCATCAAGTTTGCCTTGCTGAGCTCCCAATGCAAGGCTGCCAGGGAGTGGAAGGCGAGCACCTATACGAGGAACGTTGGTGTTCGTGCGAGCACTTGTAACCGTCACATCAACAACAAGATGGCGGTGCGGAGCCATGAAGTCCAACCAAACCACATCCCCAGGACGATCACGTGAAGCTCCCGACCGAATACGGCGGACCTCCAACCGCAAGTCCCGGCCCTTAGTAGCCCCCGCTTCAAGCATGAACTCTTCAAGCACGTGGACAATGCGGTCATGGAGTTGAATGATATACCAAGAGCACGGGCACCGGGGGATATGGTCCATGAGCATAGCGGCTGTTGAGCGCTCACCCGACATAAAGATGCCCGATACCGTCGACGAAGATCCATACCCGCGAGATTCTGAAGGGGCCTCATTGCACCGAGGGCATTTTCGAACATGAGCGGCGCGCTCCGCAGTCAAGCCGAGCACCCGGTGGGCTGCCATCATATAGCAATCGGATGGCACCTTGAAACTGGACTCATGTGAAGCGAAAAAGAGAGCCAAAGCCCCGCGACCCGTACCCGAAGTCACCCTCATATAGTCCGGTGGGGAAGGTCTGCAAAACGCCAAGAGGTCAAGGTAGGCCCGGGCACGAAGAATGCGCGAAATGCCCGTATATCAGATTGATTTAAATATAGAGGTTTGAAAACCCAACTCCCATGTGTACGGGACAGCGACCCCTGCAGTTGCTGTTACCGTTGGTAACGGCGCGTCGTATCTCTAGGACAACTTGAATGTACTGGCAGTAGGGCGCAACCAACGACCGGATGACTCCCCAAACGGCCAGCGCTAACTAGCCCTTGCCTCATAAGCAGGACCTAGCTAAAAACATGGCACTCTCAACTTTCGCGCCCAACCAATATAGGCTTCGCGCGAACGCATTCTCGACTTTAGTAGTCAAGTAGGGTGTCACTTTTAAACCTTCGTCCCATGCGCACTCGAGCGTTACGCGACACTTCCCGACCCTCGTTCAGCTGCGCAACTGCCTCACATTTAGCAACCCGAGCAATCTACGTTTGCTCCGGGAGCCGATGCTCAAGCCACCATGGAACAACAACGAATAGCATAACATGTTCGTACGGCAGTCACATCTTGGTCTTTAGAACAACGGATCACTTTGCAGTTTTTGGCGGGTAACGTAGCCTTGCTAGCCCAGCTCCGAGCACCTACAGCCACACCCGCTACTACGAGTCATATCACTCCATCCCCCCCCGCCGCGACACCAACGACGGAGGGTGGTAAAGAGGCCTCTAGACCACCTATCGACATGCCGCAAGACGATCCCGCGAGCCAAATGAGTCCGAGTTGTTCGACTTCACCTACTACGGCGAAGTCGTCCCTGCTGATCTGGTAAATACCGTTTTGATTTCAAGATCCTCCTTTCTCCTTTTGCTTGGTGGTTTCCACTGCCTTTTCCTGTAAGAATTTTTTGTTTTAATCTCAAGATGGTGTATACACTGTACATTTTTATATGAACAGTACATACACTATCTTGAAATAATTTTGACATCAATGTACGTTATGTCTAAGACTAAAGACGGCGTATACATTGTACGTCAAAATGACGGGCAATGTATATAATGTACTGAATATCCCACGACCCCGCCTTTGCTGAGGATTGAATCTTACGATAACACGTCCAAAAGTACTATTTTCTCTTACAAGAAAAGAAGTGGAAATCACCAAGCAAAGAGGAAATATAAACAAGAAGGAAAAACACCCATATGCCTAAGCCCAAGCAACATGAAGGCAGCATGCCACAGCTTCGGCACGGCCGTCTTGTAAAGCATCACGAAGATAGGAACCCAAAGTACCATGAAGGCCAGCAAAAAGACGTTGTAGACATTCTTTCCGCACATCCCCCGAAAAATGTCGAAAGGGAACAAAAATATATCGACGAACGAAATGCTGCATGCGGACAAAACTATTAGAACGCAATGAACGAGAGTCCGCTGCACCCATGCCACGGAAGCGATGACTTGCCACCAAAACTGACTAGCGTCCAAAATCTGCACCTTTTGGCATATATTTCAGTCGGGTAACAAAGTATTGCAAGCCTTTCAACTTCTTTATGATCATTCGATGACAAGGAGCACAATAGGAACGTGTACATGGAAAATGGGGGACCAAGAGAGCAAAAGTGACCATAGAGAAATCTCATCTTTCAACTTATTTTTATCTTTGAACTTTATCCCATGTCCTTGTGAGAAGAAATCATTCTCTACTTATGTTTACAAACCTACTCTCATTAGATAATATGAACACACCATATACCAGCGTACGAAATAGTCGGAGGAAAACATATTTAATGGTGTCTAAATCATTGCCGTTAAAAATGGTTGGCGGAAGGCGTTTCTTGTCGGTGGAAGCTCGTAGCCGAATATAAAAACTACGAGCTTCCTCCGTGAAAGCTCGTAACTGAATGTAGAAACTACGAGCTTCCTCAGAAAAAAAATGTCCCTTATGTATCGGCCAACTGGTACCAAGTATACACGCACTGCTTGATATATCGCTAGCGGCACTCAGCTCAGACACTTCCCATTTCTTCACACGTGTGATCTTGCGAAGCCATCGCTCTCGCTTCCACGGGGCTAACACACAGGGCGCGCCCGGTTGGACCTGGTTACCAAGTAAGATTACTTTAATGGACCGGAAAATTCCTAGCGGGCGAATAAGTAACAAATGCTAATGGCGGAGTTAGGGAAGGCGTGCGTCCCCTTCGATTTTGTGCTTTGAGTTTCCAATTGTGGCCGAAATGTCAACGAGGCGGGATGAACGCATGCAAAGGCAGTGCGACTGTCGGTCTTGAGCTCCATGTCAACGGTTGCGGAGTTCAAGAAAGCGCAGGTGGAGCATGGCGCTTATATCGATTTGAAAAAGATGGCGCAGAACTTTCGTCCAACCACCGCGAAATTTTAGGAGCACGGGAGCGCGTGCGAGTTGGTAATTTTAAGGACATGAGGCGGTGCTCTTCTATGTATTTCGCCGGAGAGGAAGGAGGTGCGCTGCATGGTCCTTGCGACTAAAGAGAGGCTATATCACATGAATACAAAGGGTCATTCATCCGCCCGGCACTTTATAACCTATACAATAGCCTTCAAATCAGTTGTGCAACTAATACGTATCTTATTAGTGAAAATAGACTAGGACAAATGTATATTCCTGAACTAAATAGAATTATTACAGCGCAAAGTATTCATAAACGAAGAGTCGCAAGTTCATGAACATTTTTCATGTTTTCTTGTGTTTTGATTTTGACATTTTATCTATGGCTTGTCTCAATCCGGACGTGCAGACTTTGTCGTCCTATTCGGTTTCCGCATTATGGTCAACTTTCTTGACAGCTAGAGGTTGTTATGCGTGCTTGCTTTGTGAGAGGGTGAAAGGCACTGTGGAGGTGCTACCTTAAAGAGTGCGAAATGTTATCATAATCATAACTTTCTCTTGTGTTATCAAACGCCAATTATTAGGTAGAGAATGGCATATTTCTGTGGTGTTGTGCGTATGCGCTGTCATTTCTGCGCGTACATATGAAGTAATCGTGAGAACAGATTTGTCAAACGAATGGATAACCGTTTGCGATCCTTGAGGGTACTCCAACATAATGCTTAGTTAGTCCTCTGAACATTGAAGGTAACTAATATGTCGTGACAGACATTCATGGGGTTCACCGTCCATTTTTCAAATGGGGGATTTCAAAAGCCGATGTAGATGGCACATGCTATTTATAGTTCAAAATGTGTCATTGCCAGACATAGTCCACTGATTTGAGTGTCGGTCCAGCCACAAGATGAGGGCCTCATGTTCCGAAACTCGCCGGCGATTTACTTGAATTATTGTTTAGATTTAGATATGGTTCTTGTGGGTGAAGGAGTGCACAAGTCGCCGGCGACCTAAAGTTGCACTACATTTCCTTATTGAAATGTCGGGTTAACCATATTTTTCCGATAATTACGCACTTTTTCCCGGACACCGCAGCAGAAGTGAACAGAGAACAACATTTCCTCGACCCCCATATTTCATTTTTAGCTATTCTTGACGAACTCATCATACATCTTTCTGGTTATTTTGTTGCTAATTCTAATTCTAATTCTGTTCTGGTCAAGTATTGCAACAACTCTTGTGGAGCTTCATCGTTGCGCACTTCCTAGGATTGTGCTTCTTAGAACATACGCGCTAGTTGTTGTAGCCGTCAATCACGATATGGAAATCTTCTCAAGCCTGTGTGTTTTCAAGGTCTAGCATGTCTAGAGCAATTGCCGAGCATGTGGTAAGGTATGAAGGCAGGCAACAAAGGGTGAAAGACATATAACTGTTTATCGTTAACTCTAGATGCATATTATTGCAATATCATGAACGAATCGCGAATTGAGTAATAATTGGATATGATAAATGGCACGTGCATATAATGTGCTCATTTCATTTTTGCTTATTCATTGTAACTCTTAGCATGTGTGAATGTGAACTTCTTTACAGCGGAGCATTAAAATCGGCCCTTGTCTGTAACTGTCGTCGACGGTGCCCACATGGACCAAATTTCTTACCTTATCATGCTTTGCTTGCAGTTGGCGTCTTCGTACATATTTAAGATGCAAACCCGTTGCCGCACTGGCCAGCAAACGTGTTGGCGCCCACCTCGCCATCACCTAAGGCCACGCAATGACGTTCATATTCGGTTGAGGATGCAGCTTGAGCTATTGACAAGAAGGGAAGCGCGGACCCATGAAGATATGGACCGTCATGGAGTATAGTATAAGTATTGCGAAGCTCATTTTTCAAGCTGCGTTGCACGTCGTCGTCATGGCATGCCTGCAATCAATGTCGAGATAGCAGAGCGGCCGGATTATGACGCTATGCTTGTCATTAGTTGCAACATGCGGCTTGTCACGTTCTATGCATACTGCGAATTGTCCATGTTGAACTATGCGCTCATCATTTGCAAGTCATCACCTCTCTCATGACATCAATCGGCACAATAATACATGCACTGTCTCATTCATATGAAATTAAAATTGAAATTGAAATTGCATACTATTTATTTTTCATATATGTTGCGAGACATGGTTTTGTGTGATAATCAAGTTGCTACACAGCAATGTTGGTCAAGTAGCATCGTGATAGTACGGCTGTGACTCAGCACTATAAGATGATAAGCCAATAAACAATAGAGAGGATTAGGTTGCTGATGGTGGCAAGTTGCTGAGCGTTAGATATCATCTAAAGGCTCAGAATATACGTTGGCGTGTGCTCACCACAAGGTGAGTGCGTGTCCTGTGATAGGCAAGTGCTAGGCACTTGCTGAGGGTGAGATGACATGCAGTGTCACTCACCGAGTGTAAGCATTCCTTATTGCCCCCTCAACTTTGACAGGTTATGGGCCCTCAAGCTGCTAGTTGTTGGAGTCATTTGCATTGACTGGAACCTAGAGCTTGCTTCTCGAAGAGTGGTAGACCTTTGTAGTGTCGCACGATACGTGAGGTGCGGCTGGCTCACAAAGTGGCTGGCTCTTGCTTGTGTTTGTAGCTTTACTTCGATACCCGGCTGGTAGCGACTTGTTTGTGTCGCTTGGAGCCGGCTTGAACCCCCGAACGCCGACTCGTGTGACGTGAAGATCGGCTTGCTTTTCTTTGTTATAGCTTGGCGCTTTCTGGAATTTTATTCGCTTCCGGAGCTTGTCACCCGCCAGTTTCTTTTCTCGTGAAAGCCGATAGTGGTCCGGCTGAATTTTTGGAAAGGCATCTTACCACAAGTGTACTAGCACTCTTGTACGACGTCACTTGACCGACCTTCTGAGACTCGTTTCTGATTGCCTTGGCTGTATAGACTCCGGGAGTACAATTGCGTCGTCGGTCAGCCCTTTGTCGTCTCCTTTTCTGAGCCGTGTTGCCCGCCTCTTCACCGGTACTTGGTGCTTTTCTTGTTGGCATTATTCCTGATTTTCTGGTTCTCTTGCGAGCGCATCCGACGTACCTGATATGGACTCCGTGAAACTACCCAAGTTCAGTGGGGAGAGACGAGATTTTGACGTGTGGAAGAAACGTTTTCGTGCATTTGGCTTGATGCAAAAGTGGGCTCCGGCTTTGTCGTCGGATGGTGCCGCTTCCTCTCAACAACAAGTCGACATGTACTCCACATTGATTCTTGCGCTGCCGGAGGACGACCTTTCCATTATCGAGAATGTTAGCGAGGATGACAAGACCTGCGGCCACACTGCGTGGACTGCGTTAGTCAATCATTATGAGGACGATGGTATTTACCGGTGTACGGAACTATTGCAGGACTTGGAGACGCCGCAAGCGGACGGCGAGAGCGGCATTCAATATCTGAACCGGTTAGTTCGACTGCAACGACAGCTTGCCCGAGTTGGGGACGTCGTCCACGACCGGCGTATCATCATGTACTTGGTGAAGGGCCTGCGCAGCGAATACCACTCCATCACCGACACGTGGGACGTACACGACCTCAGCATGGATGCCGTCAAGCGTGATCTTCGTCAAAAGGGCATGCGCATCGAGAGTCGTGCGCAATCACATTCAACGGAGCCCCCAACGCCTACGGCTTTTGCAGCGTCTCATGATGACTCAACGACTGAACTTTTGAAGCGGCAAGTCTCCGAGCTCCAAGACCAACTGAAATCTCTTCAAGGAGCTGCGACTACTCGTC
The DNA here is from genome assembly GCA_026401115.1 of Tetraselmis chui. Classification (NCBI taxonomy): domain Eukaryota; kingdom Viridiplantae; phylum Chlorophyta; class Chlorodendrophyceae; order Chlorodendrales; family Chlorodendraceae; genus Tetraselmis; species Tetraselmis chui. The sequence goes on along the minus strand of JAPMLY010002869.1, from coordinate 6,183 downwards.
GTACCTCATATGGCAGAGGCGGAGCGAGAATTTTTCGTGGTGTTTGCTATGGCTGTGGTAAGAAGGGCCATCGCAGGTCCGAGTGCCCCGTCAACAACACCGGAGGTAACTCTGCGCAAATGGACTCCCCGGTTGCTTTTCCGGCGGTCATGGACGTGACAGCCACCCCTGCGAGGCCATTCTCCGAGGCTCGACACATGTTCGAGCGCGATGGGGAAACGTGGATGTGGTTGGCCGACAGCGGCGCCAGCCATCACATGACTAGTGTGCGCCGTGACTTCTGTGAGTATCGAGCGCTCACCGACCGGCTTTGGGTGAAGGGTATCAGCGCCCGCGCTGTTGGAGTGGGCTCGGTCCGAATCATTGTGAAGGCTGAAGATGGAGAGGAGATTCCTGCCACGCTAAAGAATGTGCTCCACGTTCCTGAGCTATCCCGTCGTGCGTCGTGGTCTTACCATCGACTTTTCAGCCTCACCCAAGCTCGGCGACAAGGTCATTCTGTGGTGTTAGCTGATCCCGTGGACCACCTTCGTCTTCATGCCGGTCATGGTGGTGGCGTGGTGGTTCCGTTGGAGCGCGCGCATTTATTGGTGTGGTTGCCGGCGCGGGTTGCTTCGTCGAATCCTACCGCTTCGGTCGCCACTGCGCCATCGGAAAAACGGTTGTGGCATTCCCGACTCGGTCACCTTGGCGAGTCGCAATTGGACGGGCTCTTGGCCACTCAGGTGGAGGGCGTGGCGTTTTCTGCGTCGGAGAAGTTGGGCTTCTGTGAGACGTGTGCTGTGTGTAAGTCGCACGTCCGCCGTATCTCTCGTGAGCCGGCTGACCGGAACGTTGGTGTCTTTGAGGTCCTCGGCTTAGACTTCTGCGGTCCTATGAGTGTTCCATCCTTGGGAGGACGGCGGTACAGCTTGTGTGCGGTTGATTTCCGGAGCCGTTTCATGCTGCATGATGCGGTCCGCTCCAAGGATGAGGCTCCCGCCTCGTTCCGTCGCATGTTGACTACCATCCGTTCTCTGGGGCACACGGTTCGTCGTCTTCGGGTGGACAATGACACGGTGTTCTTAGGTGCTGCCTTCCGAAACCTCTTGGATGAGTTCAACATCGCTGTGGAGATCACTGCCCCTTACGCGCATTGGCAGCATGGCCGTATTGAGCGGCAGTGGGGGACGGTGGTCCCGATGGCGCAGTCAATGATCCGGCAAGCCGCGCTGCCTAAATCGTATTGGGCTTTAGCGATGGCCGCTGCGGTGCATGTCCGCAATCGTGTGCATAGTAGCGGAGCCGGCGGTGTACCTTTCACCTTGGCGACCGGTAGACGAGCTGATCTGAGCTCCATGCGGGTCTTCGGCTGTCCGGCCTATGTCCACGTTGACAAGTCTCAACGCCGCAAACTTGACGATCGCGCGTGGAAGGGTGTCTTTGTGGGCTATGCTTCCGAATCCCCTGCGTGGTTGGTGTACAATCCTGCTACTCGTCGGGTGGTGAGCAGCCGCAACGTGGTGTTCGATGAGGCTGCAGTCCTCTCCATGGGGGAGAGCAATGCGGAGCAACGCAATGATGATGAAGAGGACAGCATCCCGCGCACCATGTGTAGCGAAGAACCGGATACACCTTCGGGGGAGTCGCCGCTACGGGAGTCGCGGCAGCATTCCGGGTCGACGGAAGAGGAACGGGACATGCATTCGGGGGAGACTCCACGTGCAAGGTATAATCTTCGATCCACTGCTGCACCACAGCAATGCGTACCCAGTCCAAGGTATAATCTCCGTTCAGCGGGCGCTTCGGGAGATGGATGGACTGCGGGAAGTGCCGCAGCTATTAAGTCAGCCAGCAGCCCGACCGTTCAAGAGCCGGTGTCATACAAGCAAGCGCTGAGGAGTCCCCAATCGGGGGAGTGGGAGGCAGCTATCAAGAGCGAGTACGACTCACTTGTATCTCGGAAAACCTGGACATTGGTCCCTTGTCCTGCCGGTCGCAAACTCGTAGATTCCAAGTGGGTGTTCAAGCTGAAGCGCGATGCCAATGGACAGATTGCAAGGTACAAAGCAAGACTTGTGGCTCGCGGGTTTACTCAGGAGAAGGGTGTGGACTACCACGAGACCTTCGCTCCCACAGTGAGGGTGATTTCTATTCGAACGTTGCTCGCGCTTGCTGCTTATAATGATTGGGAGGTGGAGCAGCTTGATGTGGTGACGGCATTTTTGGAGGCCGATATCGAGGAGGAAATCTACATGAGGCAGCCGGAAGGATTCCGTCACTTCGACATCAATGGAGAGGAGCGAGTGTGCTTGTTGAAGAAATCATTGTATGGCCTCAAGCAAGCTCCAAGGAACTGGAATAAGACCATCACAGCATGGCTAGAGGAGTATGGCTTTACCCAATCCAAGGTGGATCCCGGCATTTACGTCTTCATCAAGGAGGGTGAGCTTTATGTCTTGGCGTTGTACGTGGACGACAGCATCATCGTCGGACCAGCGGGTAGCTTCATCGTTGGGTTCAAGTCGGCTTTCGGCGAAAGGTTCAACGTGCAAGACCTCGGTCCAGTGTCTTGGTTGCTTGGCATGACAGTCGAGCGTGATCGTGGCAGCCGCACCATCAGGATTGGACAACAACAATACGTCTTAGATATGTTGGAGCGCTTCAACATGATGGGCTGCAAGCCAGTGGGCTCACCTATGGCAGTCGATGCTTTGAGCAATTGTGTGGAGACGTCGACATCAAGGTTGCCTCCCGGTCTAGTGCCGTACCAAAGCTTGATCGGCAGCTTGTTGTACGCTTCCGTAAGCACACGGCCCGACATCACCATGGCTGTTAGCCACCTTAGTAGGTACATGTCCGACCCCTCTCAGTCACATTGGGAGCAAGCCAAGAGGGTGCTTCGCTACCTCAAGGGGACCGCAGAGTCGGTGTTGATGTACGGTGGCGCACCCTCATCAAAGGTGGTAGGATGGTCAGATTCTGACTACGCGAGTGATGTTGGCGAGCGGCGCTCTCGCACGGGGTATGTGTTCATGCTCAACGGTGCAGCGGTGAGTTGGAAAAGCCAGCGGCAACAAACTGTGGCGTTGTCGACAGCGGAGGCAGAGTATATGGCGCTGACTGCGGCCACTCAGGAGGCGATGTTTTTGAAGCAACTACTCCACGAGTTTCACCAAGACTCCGGGTCTCCCATCACAATTCACGAGGACAATCAGAGTTGTATTGCACTCAGCAAGAATAGCATGACGACCGGACGCAGCAAACACATGGACGTGAGGTACCACTTCTGTCGGGAGAAGGTGGAGAGCGGAGACATCGAGGTGCAATATTGTGCGACGGAGAACATGCTTGCTGATGTGCTTACCAAGCCATTAGTGAGTGCAAGGCATAGCAAGTTGTGCAATGCCATCATGGGATTGCCTGTGTAGCAAGGGGGAGTGTTGCGAGACATGGTTTTGTGTGATAATCAAGTTGCTACACAGCAATGTTGGTCAAGTAGCATCGTGATAGTACGGCTGTGACTCAGCACTATAAGATGATAAGCCAATCAACAATAGAGAGGATTAGGTTGCTGATGGTGGCAAGTTGCTGAGCGTTAGATATCATCTAAAGGCTCAGAATATACGTTGGCGTGTGCTCACCACAAGGTGAGTGCGTGTCCTGTGATAGGCAAGTGCTAGGCACTTGCTGAGGGTGAGATGACATGCAGTGTCACTCACCGAGTGTAAGCATTCCTTATTGCCCCCTCAACTTTGACAATATATGACAACAATATCGGCACCTATTTATAAGATACAAGCCCCATTCCACCAAATGGGACGGCATCTTAGTAATACCGGACGGCCTGAGCGGGAAATCTTGGCGCCGGTAGCGTACGTAATCTTTTTATAAAAAGGCCCTCCGTATAGGACTTTCCATAAAGGCTGCTAATCGAAGAAGCTGAATAATAGAGGAGCTGCTAATCGCGCGGATCGTATTGTCGGCCATGTTAGCCCCCTACCTTGCCAAGCCCGGCACGGCTACGGGGTTTCCAACGCCCACCACGGCGAGGTGAGGGGGTGCCGACGGCCCTCCGAGCGCACCCCCTTGTGGGGTTGCCGCCGATATGCCGCCGGCGGGCGCCTGTCACATTCATATCCATATATACTCTATATGCCATTGACATTTTTTTCTATATCTCAAGGGTGCTAGCTATTCCGTACGCCGTATGATTTGAAGACTAGCTGTCAATTGCGAGCCGCAACACACATAAACATTAGCAATGCCAATGACACCATTTAGCACATTTGTGACGCCCCCCCAACAAGTATTCCATGAAATGGGTAGACTATATTTACCCACTCGACCGTGAATCGTGTACCCATATTCCTTTCCTCATTTTCACCTTTCAGTGTCAGTCTCCTTGCACCTTTAAAAATCCCAAAACAACCTTGAGAAGAGTATGCCATGACGCAGAAGTCCGTCACGATTGCACTACGTTTTTGTCATCAAGTTGCATTCCACTGTTGTATGATAGTATGGTACTGGAATAAGTTACCAAAAGTAATATTGGTACGCAAGGTATAAAGTATGATGATGCTAATAAAATGCCCATTAATCATAGTATTAACGAAATATGTTCAGATAAAATTGTTCTTATAGTGCGGTCCGCAGTCCGTCATAGTCGATGATTGTGGAGTAGTTCTTTCGCTACATGTGGGATTCGCTTTGCGGGCCTCGGTATATCGCATTAAGTTAGTAATGTCGAAAAAACGTATCCTACCGTCACTAAAGACAATAAATAGATACAAAGTACTACTAAAGTACTACTGACACTCATTACGGGGATGGGTCGGTAGCTCGAATGAGCAACGCCGATCGTCTTCGCTCTGGGCCTGGCCTCCCATCGAGCGACAGACTGGTGGACATAGGGCCCGTAGAACTACATGCACCGTCCACCTCTCCCCACCCGAGCCTAGCTCACCAAGGTCAGTGGATCCGTAGCGACACAAGACGGTACACAGAGCAAGGCGCAGCTTTCAGAGTTTTGAATTTCAACTCCCCGACAGCTACCGCGCCACCCACCTCGAAATCCGACCATGTACCCGCCATAGTACTACGAATGAACAATCACAACCCTCGCTTACAAAAAGCTCCCCTCCCATGGAGCGGCGCGCCACACCCCGCCCCTCCGAGCGTCCGGACGTTCCCGTCCGCTGCCAACATCCAACAAACCCAGGTCCCATCGGACATGGCCGTGTGCCGCCAACACACGCAAACCACTCGAAATCCAAATCGAAAACACTCAACTAACAACCTTTATTCCTTCCCCTACTCGGATTCACGCTTGATCGATATGACCTCGACCCCTACCCCTCGCCCCACCTACAAGCAGGCGCTCATGCGGGACCCCCCGGACCACGGGCGGTACACGGACCTCTGCGAACCCAAAAACTAACTCGCAGGCCACCCGCTAACGCCGTTCCTCACTGTCGCGCAACTGCCCCGTGTCGAACATAACCTGGGCACCGCCATGGACCCCTTCCCCATTCGACGAGGACTCTAGACACCCATGGTCCTCGCCGCCCCCCGGTTAACCACGGACCTAGGGCTGGCCGACGACTTCTCTACCCGTATGATCGACTCTTACCTCCTCACAGGCCAGTACTCGACCACCCCCTCCCACATTGCTCGCTTACGGATTCACGGCATCTTGCTGCCACGACGACCTCCCCAACCGCGTCGAAAATATAATCGGCCGGGAACTCGCCCACCATACGCGATGGACCGCGAACACCACCCGCACACACCACCCGACAACTCCGACGAGCTACGACACCACACCTCCGCCTGTCGACCTCCTTACGAGCTTTCAAAAAATCCGACTTGACATCCCCACCTCCTGTGTCGCGGTCGGCCTCCTGTTTCAACTCGCTTCACGCCAACGTGAACTCCGATCGGACGGTCTAGCACCATCCTCCGCTGCCTCCTCCCCCTCCATCTTGACCAAACTGAGACAGCATAAAATTTAATTCCTCCGAGATGCCTCACTCACTTCACCACCCTTCGAAAAATTCCAGATGGCTCCTACTTCCGCTCCCACCACTCCACCTCCCCCACCGTCACCACCAGCATACAAATATCCCTCACCACAGCAATGTACTGCATCCTCATCTCAACCAAAGGCACAGCAACTATCCCCCTCAACCACACTTTCATTCA
>JAPMLY010002868.1:10000-33774 GCA_026401115.1 Tetraselmis chui | reverse complement strand
ATATATTCACGTTATCCCATTATCCCATTATTATTATTATTATTCCCATTATCCCGTTGGTTGAGATGATATATTCACGGGACTCCACGGTGTATTACTTCGACCCCAACGATGCTTCGCTCCTACATGGCACGGTTCAATCTCGTACGGGTGTCCGTCAAGGAGACCCTCTTGGCCCGCTTTTGTTCAACCTGGCGATAAGCACCCCCCTCCGGAATATTGGAGAACGGTGCAAGGATTCAGCGGCGATCCAAGCCTTTTCTGATGATGGCAAGTATTTGATCAAAACGCCTTTCGTCCCGACTGTGATTACGGTGGCTACGGAGGAAATGGGGAAAGTCTGCTCGAATGTTCAACCAATCAAATCTTCGTGCATGGTACCTACGGATACGGCCCTTGAACTTGTCGAGGTGATACGGGCGATGGTCCCCGTTGTTACGGCTACTAGTAACCTTGGAGCCCCTTTGGCGATGGATTTCTCGATGGCAGACGGCCCTCCAGAGTCTCATAACGAGAACTATGTTCACTCTTGGCTGCAAGACACCGTTGAGGCTCATCAACTCCTCTTGGACAAGATTGTATGCTTTGCTATGTCGGACTTCGGAGGGACTCACGCCGCTTTCCGCTTGATGATCACGTGTGCGGTACGCCGCTATGGTTTCTTGCTCCGCACCCTCCCCCCAGATATCTGCCGACCGTACCTTGCTACTGCAGATAGGGCCGTTCGTGCGGCAGTTTATCGAATCCTGGGCGTTTCTTTGGACGCACAAACACTCGATCAATTGAATTGTGCTAAACGACAGCTCTCCCTCCCGGTGGAGTTTGGGGGGCTTAATGTACCGTCCCTCGAGCTCGACGCCGAGCCTGCTCACTATGCTTCATTCACTGCGACCCTCGCCAACCTGATTACTGATTACGAGTCCGAGTCGCTAGGTCCTTTGTACGGTCTCATCCGACAGGAACTACTGAATGTTGCCACTTCTACTTTACCGTGGGCGGTCCAATTGCGCAATTCGTACGACTCTATCTCCACTATGGGCGGGTTTTCGGAATCGGAGCTTGTGGTTTTGACTAACACACTGAACCAAAACCTTTCTGATTATGCCGGCCCCGATGTCGAGTTGGTGGTATCTACGGTCAACAATGCGGTGGCACCCGCTACCCAAGTGACTAGCCTACAACTTCCGACTCCCGATGCTCTTACTCGCTTGGGAGATTCTGGGGGGCACATCCAACGGGGCATTTCGCGCATTCTTCGTGCCCGGGCCTACCTTGACCTCTTGGCGTTCTGCAGACCTTCCCCACCGGACTATATGAGGGTGACTTCGGGTACGGGTCGCGGGGCTTTGGCTCTCTTTTTCGCTTCACATGAGTCCAGTTTCAAGGTGCCATCCGATTGCTATATGATGGCAGCCCACCGAGTGCTTGGCTTGACTGCGGAGCGCGCCGCTCATGTTCGAAAATGCCCTCGGTGCAATGAGGCCCCTTCAGCTTTGCTTGGCACGCCTTCGGTTCAGCGGTCCATGACTACTGTGAGGTGCTACTTTGGTTAGGCTAAGTTGGCCTAATTATACAGCGTAGAGAGAATTAATAAGATTGTCTTAGGAACAGGGTTTCTTACAGTCTGGGTGTGGCGTAATTCTATTCTGTACCGGTCTCTCACCTCTACCAGTAAGTCCCCGTCTTAAATATCCACACCGCAGTTGTTCTAGAAACAGCCTTAGAACCTGTAGCTTGTGCTGTCTGCTAACTAAACCAAACTATTACTAGTGATACAGGTTAACTCAGGTTACCTGTACCGTCTACCTAACCTTATCACACAAGCTCTTAGAACTATCTAGAAAAGAACTATCTAGAAGAGATACTGCTAGTAACTCTGTACTGTCGAGGGAAAATACGGCGATACAGTTGTACTGCCGTGATGACAAATAAAGAGTCACTGAATATCGCTAAGATACAGGTACCATTTAGAGGAAACAAATAATGTCAGATACTAGCACTTAGCTAAATGGCTAGGATATGACACTCTCCCCTCCTTAAGCACCAGCGTCCTCGCTGTGCAGTACTCAGGGTCTTGGTTTCTTGGGGGTTCTTGCAGGCCAGCGATTGCGAAATCTGACAAAGTCAGGGGTGCCAGAAAATTCTCGATAAACATCCGTTCGAAGAAATTCGGAAAAGATGTTTAAGTGGTTGACTCCTCGCATGGGTTCCCAAGTGTCCTCGCTAGGTACGTTGAACGGTGCTGCCCAGCGGACCTTAAATAAAAGTCCCGTGCCATTGGAGTTAAAAGCCACGTCGAGTATTTTGTCGACTTCAAATCGCTTCGCATCGTGCACAATCGGGATTGGCTGCGCACTGTTGGCCTGTTCTGGTTCTGCATTCCATTTTTCCAGTAGACTGGCGTGTACAACATCGTGAATCCGTACTCCAGGGGGTAGCTTAAGCCGAAATGCAACCGGGGAAACTTCCTCCGTAATGAGAAACGGTCCAATGTAGCGGTCGCGTAGTTTAGAACATGGCTGTTGTACAAACCGTAGATTTGTCGCCTTGAGCTTAACCTTGTCGCCAACTGTAAAAGGTACTGGTAACCGGTGCCGATTTGCAGCGTCTTGCATGTGTGCCTGGGCTGCTTTGACGCAGTCGTGGGCAAATCTGTGCATCTCGACCAGAATCTTCACTTGCTCCGGTAAAGTACGGCTAGGCTCGTTATCTTCAAATGTAGCCGTCGTTGGAGATGTCGGCTCAAATCCTAGCGTCGCCTTAAATGGAGACATAGTCGTTGACGTAGAAACCGCTGCGTTGATCGCGAACTCCACGTTGGTAAGGTGTTGAACCCAGTCGTCGTGCAAGGGGTGCACATAGCATCGTATGACTTGCTCCCATGTCTGGTTTACTCGTTCAGTTTGGCCATCTGTCTGGGGGTGATAGCTCGTAGAGATATTAAGCTTGGTGCCAACAGCCCTAAATAGGGTTTGCCAGAAGTCGCTCATAAACCGGGGATCTCGATCGGATATTAATTTCCGTGGTAAGCCAAAATGTCGAAAAACAGCGCGGTGCATAATTTTTGCTAATTGTTCCGCTGTAATCGTTTTCGTAATTGGCTCGACAATCGTCCGTTTCGTAAGCATACAGACGAATACCACCACAGCATCATACCCATCGCACTCAGGAAGGTCCGTAATCAGGTCAAGCGATATATGCTCAAAGGGTCTGGTCGGTACCTCATGCGATTGAAGGAGTCCATAAGGCTTGTGTCGCGCTGCCTTGTTGCGTTGACAGGTAACACAGCTGCGTACATAGTGTTGTACTGTCCGCTTCATGTTAGGCCACCAAAACGTCCGGGTTACTGCTGCCAATAGTCGAATAATACCAGGGTGTCCCGCGGTCGGTGCGTCGTGTAGTTCGTACAGTACTCTTGATCGTAATGTAGAGACGTTCGGAACATACAGTCTTGTCCCGTAGGCGTACAAGAGTCCGTTAGATTGACGTACCAGCCAGGTAGGCAGAGATTTCCGGGTAAGCAGGTATTTATCCGAATCATAAGCGCTTTTGATTTCCTCATGAAGTCCAGAGTCAGGATGTAACCGGGATTCCAGGGAAAACATCTGCGCGTGTAACTCGCATTCTGCTTCGTCGTTGGTCCAATCGCGTAACAGTTGCAGCTTCTGTAATGAGTTCTTCAGGTCAGGTCGGCGAGACAGAGCGTCTGCCTGGTTGACTGCTCCCTTCTTGTATACGATGTCCATCTGTCGCTGGTAAGGTGCTAGAACTTGAAGCCATCGCACCTGTCGAGTAGACAAATCGCGCTGTCGAAAGAAGTGTCGCAACGTGTCGTGGTCCGTAATTACTGTAAATCCCGCCGCGCCATCTAAGTAGCAACGGAACTTCAGTAGAGCGTCGCGAACTGCCAGTAGCTCTTGTTCGTGGACAGGATAGTGTACCTCATGCTTGTTCATCCTTCGAGCATGGTACGCAACAGGTTGTAATCCAATACCTTGGTCTTGTAACAACACAGCTCCTACTGCGAATCCAGAAGCATCTGTGTACAGTGTGTACCTTGCATTAGGAGAAGTGTCAGGAATTACCAGTACTGGTGCACGTACCATCGCGTCTTTAATTTGCTCGAATGCTGACTCGGCTTGAGAGGTCCAGCGAAATTCCGGTGTCTTCTTGGTCAGGTCCGTTAATGGGGTTGCTAGGGTTGCGAATTGGTTGATGAACCTCCGGTAATATCCAGCAAGTCCCAGAAATCCACGTACTTCAGTCACTGATTTCGGTCGGGGCCAATTCTGTACTGCCTCCACCTTGTCGGGGTCCATTCGGATCTGTCCAGCTTCCACCACATGCCCAAGAAAATTGACGCTCGATCGTCCGAAGTAACACTTAGAGAGTTTGATATGCAACTGGTGTCGCTGCAGCTCTCGTAACACGAGTCGAATATGCTCGAGGTGTTCGTCGGCCGTCTTACTGTAGATTAACACGTCGTCCAGATATACCACGCAGAACTTGCCAAGATACGGGGCCAAAACTCGATTCATCATCGCTTGGAATCCAGCTGGGGCATTACAAAGTCCAAAGGGTAGAACGCAGTATTCGAACAATCCGTAATGAGTTCGGAATGCTGTCTTATGTATGTCGCGCTCCTTGACTCGAACTTGATGATAGCCTTTATACAGGTCCAGCGTGCTGAAATAGTGAGCCCCATATAGCGAGTCGAGTAACTCATCAATCCGGGGTAACGGTGTTCGATCTTTCCTCGTGAGGTCGTTGAGTTTCCGGTAGTCTACGCACATACGCATGGTACCATCCTTCTTGCGTACAAATAAAATCGGGGCACCGTACGGAGATTTAGACGGACGAATCCAGCCTTTTGCGAGTAAGTCTTGCAACTGTACTTGAACCTCCCGGAGTTCTGCTGGTGACATACGGTACGTTCGCTCCTTGGGTGGTTCATCGCACTCCAAATTAATTTCAAAGTCACACTCGCGAGTTGGCGGTAGACCGTCAGGCTCCTTGATAATGTCCGTAAACTCATTCAGGGATTCTCGTAACGAAGTCGTCCACTCAGGTTGTTGGTCAGTGTTGATGTCGTCGACCGCGTCCTGTACTTCTCGTAGTCCAATCACGAAGAGGTCTGCTGGTTGTTGCCTAAGCAGCTTTGCCATCGCATCCGCCTCCAAGTGATGTACTGTCACAGGTACGGTGTACTCGTCGCCAGACACCATAGCTTCGCCAGTTTTACGGTCGCGAATCGTTTTAGTAGACCAATCTATATCCGGGTTGACGGCTTGTAACCAAGGTTGACCGAGGATGATGTCGAATTTGTCCAGTTCTGTCGTAATTGCGTCCAGACGTATGTCCAGGGTCCCTACTGTGAGCACTTCATTCCGTAGTCGCTGGCGAGTCGTAGTTGTACTACCATCTGCCAATTTTATCCGGTATTTCTCTCCAGTAACTGTCGGGATGTGATGCTCCCGTACCCACTCAGCCTTGCAGAAATTTTCCGAAGCGCCAGAGTCAACCAAAATACGGCATCGATGTCCGCGTAAGGTGCCTCCCAACACTAACAGACTTGTTCCAGACTGGGTTGTGGATACATGTAGCGTCGCAGGAACACTGTCTTCTAGTCGGACGTTCTTGTTCATCCACCCGTCGATCGGTTTCCCAAAAGTCTCGTAACGAAGAGGGAACTGCTGTTCTCCACAGACTAGATAACCCGTACGCCGTGCCGAAATTAATTCCTTCCAGGTAGCCCATACTGCCGAAGAAGTTGACGTAGCGTCCGGTATCGATCCGGGTCGAACGCGAGCGATATACACGTAGCGCTTATTCTGTCCGGAAGACTCCGTCCCTAAAAGGCGTAAATTTGTTTCGCTCACCTTAAATCCAGTTGTCTCCGTAAGAGCTCGCACTGCTGTGTATTCCGGGGTCGCGTCTTCAATCTCCTGTTTGCCACCAGGAAACCAGACCATGCCAGTGTCCTCTTTCGCTAGTAACACTCGTCGGCCATCGGTAACAAGAGTCGTCGAGTGAGTCCAGTAGGTCTTCGGGGGATTCTGTAGATTCTGAGGCAGAAATCGAACTCGATCGGTGTCGTCGACGTAGACTTGCGTCGTCCATCTTGTCGGTCCAACATCTTGCCTTCTTCCTTCTATTTCATCGTTCGTGGGGCAGGTAAACACATGTTCTTTCGCCGCCAGCTCGTCGACAAGTCGGAAATTTCGCAGCAGCTTGAACCATGGTTTTGCCCTCCATTTTGGAACCACTATAACCGCTCGCAGATGGGGATGAAGCAGTTTACTCCGCAAATAATGGCCCAAAAAATCTTCCAATTCATTAAATGGCGCATTTAGCCAAATTCTCCGGTACTTCTGTAAATCTCTCTCCTGAAATGGGCGCGCCGGACAGCAAAAATCCTCCGCCACTTGAGAATTAAGGCCGTCATTATCGCTAGCTCCATCTAAGTCGAAAGGTCCGTAGGTCTGAGAGTACTTCAGGAAATACTCCCTATTCATCATCCAGTCGCTAAAGTCCTTGCTCCTAAAGACTGGCCTCAATGTCGTTTGAGGTAACGGGTCTCGTACTTCTTCTGTTCTGGTCTCTTCCTGAGTCGCTGTAGGAGACGAAACCTCATCCTGCAGCTTGCCGCGAGCTGCCGACTCAGGTCTCACTTTCCCGGCCGGGATTTCCTCGTTCTGTCATTCTTCTTGTTCTTTCTGTCTGGGCAGTCGATAGCGATGTGTCCCTTCTTGTGGCAAATGAAGCACTTGCCCTCCTTCTTAAATCTGTCGACCTCCTCTTGAGTGAGGCGTCTAATCTCGTACAGCTCCCGCGGCTTTTCTTCGGTCGCGCCATGCGAATCTTCCTCCGACTCACTGTCGATCTCCTCCCCTGCCTCTGAAAAGTCGCTGTCTTCTTCGATGGCGTTCAGTCGGCCTGTCGAGCGTTGGGTCGTCTCAATCTTGGTCTCCGCTGCCTCCGCTCGCAGAGCTGCTTGAATCGCCTCGTGTAGGGTCTTAGGGTTTTTCAGGGCAACCTCCTTATGAATCGAGGGTCTCAAACCGCGCTGGAAATCATGTACGTTATCTTCTTCGTGACGGTGAGGAAGCTCCAATAATTGTTCTCGAAAATAGTTCGCGTACTTCAGGACCGTGGTTTTCTGTCTTGCTTTGTCCAAATTCAATCTCGCTTGTTCCGCCGGTGTTCTTCCGCAGAATTCCTGAATTAAGGATTTCTCCATCTCAGAAACTCCGGAAAATCCTCCACCGACTTCATCTCCAGTCTGCGCAACTTGGGAGTACCACCACTTCGATAGTGGTCCTTCCAGAAAGCCAGATACCCAGTACACTCCTCTTTGCTCTTCAGGGTTAACGCTGTGATACCGTAGATACCCTCGCGCATGTCGGAACCAGTTTCTCAGCTCGTCGATGTTAGTCGTAGCGATGCTCTTGATCTTGGCTGGTTTGACATCGTTCGGCATCATGCTTGGCATCTCTCGCGTCCTCTCCGATCTCAATTGTTCTCGAAGAAAATTCTCCGTTTCTCGGCTTCTGTTCACTCGTCCTTCAAAATGTCTGAAACCGTTGTCGACGTGGTCACGCAGTTGAGATAGCTCAGTCGAAAAAGTGTCAACTCGGTTACTTAGTCGTTCAAGCATCTCGGTGACGTGTACCGACATAGGCTCCATCGTGGGACTCGATCCTTCTCGCACTGTCTGTCTTCTACCATCCGTCGACGTCGGCGGTGTCGGCCCAGAAGGCGCCCCCTCTGGTCGACCATCAACTTCCTCTGGTAGTCTCTCTCCTGCTCGGTTAGACATCTTCGTCTCGTCTAGCTGTTCTGAGGCTCCGAAACCACGTGTGAGGTGCTACTTTGGTTAGGCTAAGTTGGCAACCTTAGACTAATAGTAGAACCTAATCTCTGGATCTAATTATACAGCGTAGAGAGAATTAATAAGATTGTCTTAGGAACAGGGTTTCTTACAGTCTGGGTGTGGCGTAATTCTATTCTGTACCGGTCTCTCACCTCTACCAGTAAGTCCCCGTCTTAAATATCCACACCGCAGTTGTTCTAGAAACAGCCTTAGAACCTGTAGCTTGTGCTGTCTGCTAACTAAACCAAACTATTACTAGTGATACAGGTTAACTCAGGTTACCTGTACCGTCTATCTAACCTTATCACACAAGCTCTTAGAACTATCTAGAAAAGAACTATCTAGAAGAGATACTGCTAGTAACTCTGTACTGTCGAGGGAAAATACGGCGATACAGTTGTACTGCCGTGATGACAAATAAAGAGTCACTGAATATCGCTAAGATACAGGTACCATTTAGAGGAAACAAATAATAAATGAACAAAGGAATTGTTAAAAGGTTCTGTCACCTCCCTCTACTGCACTGGGCTTAAATAGGTTTCAGCCCAGACTAGTTACGCCTGCAAGCTTCGCTTACGTGTCAGGCGTTAGCGCTGTCTAACCGTCGTCATGAGCAGTTACTGGGACTCAGGAATGCGCGCTGGGTGAGCGTGCATGAAGTCAATGTACGCCTGAGTCTTGGCGAACTTGCGCCATTGGGGCGTCTCCAAGAATTCTTGTAACGCAACTGTTCGATGCACCTCGTTCAAACGGTGCCAGACAGGTGGAATGTCGTCATCACTGAAGTGCGTCATGAAGAGCAAATATTTGCCTCGTCGCCCTGGTAGCGACTTGATGCACACAGCAGAGATGTGTGAGACGTCGAATTCCTCGTCGTCTCCTTCAGGTACTGTCACCGGGACAGCTGGTCGTAGTGGAGCGGTAGGGCAGGGTCGTAAGTTATTAACGTGGAACACAGGATGTAAGCGTACTGTCGCTGGTAGTTTCAATCTGTAACCGTGTTTTCCAATCTGCTCCTCCACTGGAAAAGGGCCGAGCTGTCTGTCTCTGAGTTTCCTGTTCGGTTGTCCTCTGAGAAAAAGATTTGCTGTGACGACTGACACCTTGTCTCCCTTAGCGAAGTGTGGCGCTGTAGACTGTTCTGTGTGCGCCTGCATCTCGTCCTTGTGTAGCTGTAACACAGAGCGTACCAGGCTGTGTATTTCCTGTAATAACTTCAACCGTTCTGTTGCGTCTTGCGAAATTGGAATCGATGGTCGCATGCTGAAGAGCAGGTCAGGAGGCTCCTCAGGAGAAAAACCAAAGTTAGCCTCGAACGGTGTGTGCTCAATTCCGAGTGCACGCGAAGCATTGTACGCAAACTCCACTTGCGGTAAAAATGTCGTCCAATCAGAGCCATCGTAGCAACAGAAGCAACGAAGAAGCTGCTGAAACGTGCTGTTCACGCGTTCTGTCAGTCCGTCCGTTTCTGGGTGTCGACTGGTAGACATGTTTAGTCGCGTTCCAAGGCGTCTCCACAATGTCTGCCAGAAGGCGCTGACAAATTTTGGGTCGCGGTCGCTGATCAGCACACGGGGCAGTCCATGTAAACGGTAGACTCCCTGTAAAAACAGAATCTTCGCTCGTCGGCACACGACGCAGCGTTCACAAAAATCTTTCACATCTTGGCGGATTCGTTTCCACCAGAATCTGTCGAGTGCTTTAGCAAGAGTGCTAGCAACTCCTCTGTGACCAGCTGACGAACTTTCGTGCAGCTCTGTGATCAATTTCAGTCGGAGCTCAGAGTTCTGTGGAATACAGAGGCGATTGAGACGCCAAAAGTACCCGTCTCTGGCTTCTATCCGGCTGTCTCTTGTCCACTCACCATCGTCCCCATAAAACGAATCTCGTGAGAACCCCTCGCGAATGAGATCAGCGAACTCAGGGCTCAGCTGCAACGCGTTAACAGTCAGTGAATTTAACTGTGCGTCTTCAAACAGCAGCTGGGACTTCCGTCGTAATTCTCGATCTGACGGAACCTCGCCATCCCAAAATAAGGGTACTGTGGCCTGAGGTACGAAGTCTGGACGCCGGCTTAACGGGTCGGCTTCGTTCAGAGCTCCCTTGCGATATGCAAGTGTCATCGAGCCCACAAACGGTTGCAAATCCCGCAGGTATCTTGCTTGCCGCTTGTTCAGCCTGTTGTTCGGTTGCCTGAGCAGATGTCGCAGTGTGTCGTGGTCTGTTACGACAAGGAACTTAGAACAGCCTTCAAGATAGCACCTCCAATGCTTGACAGCTTCGCATACGGCCAAAGCTTCTAAGTCGTACGCAGAGTAAGTGTTACCACGCTCAGCTGGATTCAGCTTACGCGCCCAGTAAGAGACTGGTTGAAGACCGCCTCCTTGGTCTTGCAACATGACTGCTGCAATCCCCACTGTTGAAGCATCTGTAGCTACGGTGAACGTCGCGTCCGAGCTGACCTCCGGAAGGATCAGGCATGGCGCGGAAATGAGCCGTAACTTGAGAGTCTCGAAGGCTTCCAAACAGGCAGGCGTCAGCGTAACCTTCTGTGGCTGGGACTTCCGCAGTAAGTCCGTCAATGGAGCCGTAAGGTCGCTAAAATGGTGTATAAATCTCGCATAGAAGTTGCAGAACTGTACGAAACTGCGAACCTCCTTCTGCGTCTTGGGCACTGGCCAGTCTGCAACGGCCTCGACTTTCTTTGTGGAAACCGAAATTTTCCCGGCTGACACAGTGTAGCCCAGATACTCCATTTCTTGCAATCCGAAAAAGCATTTCTTAAGGCGTAATTTCAGCCCTTCCTCCTTGAATCGCTGTAGCACTAGACGTAGGTGCTCCAGGTGCTCTTCCAGAGTTCGACTGTAGATACAGACGTCATCCAGGTAGACTGTCACGAACTTATGTAAAAAGTCGCGAAGAATGTCGTTCATCATCCTCTGAAATGTGGCTGGTGCGTTGCACAGCCCAAACGGCATGGCGACCCATTCCATTAAGCCATCAGGGGTCTGAAAAGCCGTCTTGTGAACGTCCTGATCACGCACTCGAACTTGCCAGAATCCAGAAGCGAGGTCGAGGTGTGTGTAAAAATTCGCGTCCTTAAGTTCGTCCAGTGTGTCATCCACACGCGGTAGCGGGTAAGCGTCTTTACGCGTAACCTCGTTAAGGCCACGGTAGTCAATGCACAGACGTAGCGAGCCATCAGCTTTCCGCACAAAAAGAATTGGCGAGCCAAACTCACTGTAGCTGGGACGGACCAGACCAGCTTCTACTGCGTCTTTAAGCTGTCGATTAAGCTCAGCACGCTCTGCGGGTGACAGTCGGTTTAGACGTTGACGTCGCATTGGGCCAGTTGTGTCAATGGGATGATCCCACTGTCGGCTTACTGGCGGAGAGTCGACAGGTTGCAGTAACTCCGGGAAGTCTTCAAAAAGTAACGACCGGAAGTTGTCACGTTGTTCTGCTGTTAGTTCCTCTCCAGTGTGGAAGTCTGTCGACTGTTCGGCGGCTGACGTAAGTTCAATGACGTAAAAATCAGCATGACGTCCCCTGCTGCGGCGCGTCTTGCGCATCAGCTTCTGAACTTTCGTAGATGACAGTAGCAGACACTCAGGGCGTCGTTCCTCGAGTGTAGTCTCCACTGCTGTACCGTCCATCAGTGTAAAAATTCTGGTTGTACCAAATTGTAAAGAGGCCTGTTCGTCATCAAGCCATGGTAAACCCAGGATTAAATCAGCTGTACGTAAATCACGTAAAACGTAGAAAGTTCGTTGAAATTCGTGTCGAGCCAGCTCAAAAGTGACGTCGCAGACTGTCGTAGAAGTCACTCGTTGTCCATTAGCGAGTCGAACTGGGGTTTTACTCGCAGACTTCCGAGTCTGTAAAGCAAAGCGTCGTACAAAGTCCTCTGACACAAAATCAAGTGTCGCAGCACAGTCCACTAATCCAGAAATTTGGTGTCCGCCATCAGGAGTTTTCACAGTCAGCTCAGTTCGAATTAACGGGCGAGCTTCCGTGAGGTCAGTCAGTAGTGCTGTAGCTGGCGAGGAAAATTGTTGCAGCGTAGCGATGGACTGTTCCGAGTCGTCTGTTGGTACAGGTACCGAGTCGGGTTGATCAGGTGCTGTAGGTTCTGAAGAGTCGTTAAACGCACAATCTGCGTCGACTAACCACAGCTGTACAGGCCAAGGGGCTGGAGCAACCACCTCCTGTTGCGCTGGGTTCTCCAGTGACTGACGTGTAAAAAGCTGTGTTCTTGCTGGGAATTCTTGATAAAGCTTCCAGTGCTTAGTCACCTGAGTAAATTTCGCCCACTTTGGTAGCACAAATACAGCCATCGTAGATGTCGGAGATGTTCGACGACAATCCTCAAAATGTTGCGCAATCTGCTCAGCTATCTCCCAGGGTGGGTTGATGAACACCCTCTCTCCTGTTAAGTCTCTGTCTAGAATCGAGTCACTCGGCGAACAGTGAGGTAAGTCACCGTGCGAGTTAAGACCTTCATCATCAGCACATCCCTCCAACGTGAAGTTGAATCGTGCATGCAGAGGGTCAAAGACTGAGTCAACCAGTTTCCAATCAACTGAACGTCTGGTTACAGGTTTACGACTCTGTCTCTGCTTAATCTGACGACGACGACCTGCTACTTGCGTTACAGGTGTCGCAACTGTAGTCGATGGAGATGTCGAAGGAGTCTCGACGACCTCTGTCGCTAACAGTGTCTCAGAATGAACAGTAGATGTAGCCGGCTGCTCCAGTTCATTTGTAGAACAGCCTTGCCACCATCATTGCTTCTTAGGTTGCATTGGTGCCTTGCCTTTGAACTCCGGGCATTGGAACAAACGGTGTCCCTTCTTGTGGCACTTGAAGCAAAGTCCCTCGTCCATGTGTCGCTTACGCTCCTCAGCTGTCATTGCATTTGCGATTGAATTAAAATCTTCGCGGCCAGATGTTTGACCACGTCCACCATTGTTGCCACCACGACCACCATTGTTACCACCTCCACGTCCACGTCCGCGGCCTCGTCCACGGCCACCCTTGATACGTTTCCAGACGTTAGAGGCTTCCTCAAAAGGGTCCTCAAGGTTGCGCTTGCGAGAGGACTGGGTAGATGGTCCAGCAGCAGACCTTGCATTGCCTAGTTCCGGCGAGTCTGTCACGATGTCATTCAGAAAGTTTTGTAGCTCCACGAGTGTAATCCGGTAACCATGTTGAGCTCGGTGTGATCTAGCCAGTCTCTGGAGGTCCACGTTTGCAAGGCCAGTAATGAAGCGTACACACTGTACCTCAGCTGTCAGGTCTTGACGAGAACGACGTAAGTAATCGTTGTACTTCTTAGTAAAAAGCGCGTAACTCATCGTGCTGCTCTGCGTAAAACTTAGCAAAGCGTTAATTGCGTCGTCCTGAATGTTCGGAAGAAACGTAGACTTGCGTATCTCCGCAACAAGGTCGTTGTACGTAGATGGAATTGGAGGCTGATTTTTCCGGTTCAACCACCATCCACCAAGGAGTCCAGAAAACTGTGAAGTAACCCAGAACACTGCATCGTACGAGTCAGCTGCAATCCCAAGCATTACAAAACGCTGAGGCTGAGCTTCGAGCCAATCCTCCAGTACAGGTGGGTCTTGACCATTCTGGTACGGTGAAGTAATAGCTGCCTTACGCTGAGTCTCCGTAAGAGTCACAGATAGTCCTGCCAAGTTGTGGGTAGGCATCGGCATTCCCACTCGTAAATCTGTAGGCCCTACTCCAGTCAGTCGGTTGATGTGTCCGAGAATCAGTAGCCATACAACACCAGAGTCGACCGTCGTAAACCGGGGGTACATGTGAAGCTGTCTCGGGATTGACGTGTCGTCATACATGACTGGAACATGTTGTGTCATTGCTCGATAGAAAGATTCCCACTGAGTCACGTAACCAAAGTGAAGTAACTCACTCTTGTGCTTCTCAGCACGAAGTAACCCCTTCTGTGCAGGCGTAAGTGTCAGACCGTCAATGTTGATGGTTTCCGGGACGACGTAAGTGCCATCCGGATTAACTGTCGACTGTGCCAAAACAACCTGCTCGACCTGAGCAGGTGTACGTAAGTTGCTGGTAGCAAACAAGACAGGAATAGACGCCGAGTACACGTAAACAAGCTGTCGTCCTCGAGGTAGTGTAACGTTAACAGGTTCACCACTCAACAGCGTCAAATCATCCGGTGTCAGAACAAGACCGGTCTCCTCGTGTAATTCGCGAATAGCAGCGTCGACAGGCTCTTCGTTAGGTAAGACAGAGCCAGCAGGGAACCAAGTTCTACCAGAACGAGGCTCACGCTGAAACACCAACTTCAAATCCGACGATTTAGTTCCTCCGACATGAATTACCAACACGACGTAATGTCCAGCTCCGAGAGAAGCCATCTCGACTCAAGCAAACAACTTCAAGCAGATCAACGAGCAACGAAAGCGTGCGTCGACCTAAGAGCTCCGAAACCAGTGTGGCGGTTAGCCTCTGAAAGCTAAACGCTAGCACAAATCTGTTCTAGTCTGTCTAGTTCTGTTGTTGCAAGATGGTAAAATGATGTTTGTCGAGAGGCAATTGATGAAAGATGTTTCACTGCTGTACTTGGGCAGTAGATGTTGTAAATGAACAAAGGAATTGTTAAAAGGTTCTGTCACCTCCCTCTACTGCACTGGGCTTAAATAGGTTTCAGCCCAGACTAGTTACGCCTGCAAGCTTCGCTTACGTGTCAAGCGCTAGTGCTGTTCAGGTCGTCGTCATCTGTCCTCGAGACGCGGCCTGCCTAGCATTGGGTTTCACGACGCGGCTCCTTCTACCTAGAAGAGCTCATTCTGGCGCGTCATCTGGCTAGTTAGATTAATTATGCATATCTGTACGTACCGGGAGGTACTGGTCGTACTGTAGCATCAGCACCATTAGAATATTGCAGTAGCGACGTACCCACGAGTATACGTCCATCCTGTGGAAAAGCACGAATTGGAATCCGTAACGAGTACCTGTACAATGTCCTGCAATGTACTGTTGCAGGACTGTACTCGTCACACTAGGATATGACAACTACTACCCCTTCGCCATGGAGGATGGGGGCCGGTTGGCGCCGATGGCGGCTGAGTTGGTTGATTGCTTGGCTATTTTGGTGGCTGTACGTCGTTTCCCTGGCATGGGGGCCGCTGACTCTCGTTCCTTGCGCTCTGACAGTTATGTCCGTATGCAACATTTTGTTCGTCGATCTACTTCTCTTCCGTTTCGGCGTTTTTTGGGGGATGTGCGACGAGAATTCATGCAACGTCTTTCTGCTGCTCTTCATGGCACTCTGGGTTCTTATCTCCGCGACGCTTTTCAGGAGGGCAGTGCTGGTGCTGTGGCATGCCTTCCTGTTCCTCGGGCTTAGGTCTTTTCTTCCTTTCTTTCTTTTTCTTGCTTGGTGGCCTCCACTGCTTTCTCTTGTAAGTAATTATAACCGAAGATATGACGCGCAATGCACGAACTTTTCTGCCGGTACATTTGGTACGTTTTGGTACGTGGCTGTACGTTTGATACGTTTTGGTACGTGGTTGTACATTTGGTACGTTTTGATACGTGGTTGTACGTTTGGTACGTTTTGGTACGTGACTGTACGTTTGTTATGTTTTGGTACGTTTCGGTACGTCGGCCTGCCGCGTCGGATTTTTTGGTCATATTAGTAATATAGAGGTTTGAATTACAGGGCTAAATTACGAAGTAACCGGCGTTACCTCCGTTACATGCGTTACCTCCGACGCTACATCTCCCTAACGGTTCAAGCGCCCAAGCGCGCACGGACAGTAAAATGTCCGCACCCTATATAACACACCAGCAGCGATTGTGTGTCCACCTTCTGCCTTTTGCGAGAGCTATCGCTCACGCAAACGGCATCGTGGCTCTTGCTAGCCACGCAAGGTGTTGATCACTGAGTCTCCTGCACGACGCACGAAAACACACTCCGTCAGTCCAAATGGCAGACCGCCTGGTATTGCCTACTGACCTCTACGTTGCGCCCGGTAACGCGCCGGAACAGCAGCCAGACCAGCTGCAATTGCTAACACAGATTGTGCAGCAGTTAGCAGCCCAGGTCGAAACTCTCTCCGTCGCAACCGCGCCAACAAAACCAACTACTTCAGCCATCCCCACAGCCGACTCCGACAGCGCTGCGGGTGGACGACTCGAGCTCGACGCTCTACCAGCTGACAGTAAAACCAACCCTCTAGAGTACATCGACCCTAGAGAGTGGTCAGAATTCGCGTCCCGTACGTTCGCGGACTGCCTACCCCCATCTGGCACAACAGCCCCGTGCCTGTGGAACCCTCGCCACGACGAGGCCGACAAATTTTTTACGGACAACGCGAGAATTTCTTCCCGCGACGAGTATCGACACCTGCTCTGCTATGGTGTGTTTACGGCCGCCGTTAACGCGGCACTCGAAACTGCTATGGAAACGCTTCGCTCGGTCACCTCTACCCCTGACGAAACAACCTACGCCTACTCCCTCGTCGACGCAGCGCTACGTACTAATCAAGCAGTGGCCTCAGCGGGGGAAGCGCGACACACCTACATCATACGCTTCAAGGCCAAGAAGATTCTCACCGGAGAAGAACGCGTCGCGGAGCGTCTCGTCTACTCACGATGCTTCGACACTGTCGCCTCCGATCGTGGAGGCAACGTCGTCGACGGACTCCTGGCAGCCCTGGAGGACAAACGACTCGAAGTCAGCATCACAGCAGCTGCAAAAGCGCAAGCAGCTGCCCAGTTCAAGGCCGACAAGCCTAGACCAGACAAACCGGACAAGCCGACCGATAAGCCGGACAAGCCGGACAAAACCAAGGCCAAGCCAAAGGACCGCACGAGCGGCCGCCCCCTCCCCCCTACCGACAAGGCACACAAGAAGACCGAGGCCGACAAGGACGAATGACGGGGTGACCCGCCGCGCCGATTCCTGCACCCCAGATTCAAACTACATGCGTCATCGCGTGCGGCGAAACTGGCAAGCCTGGAAAGATATCGGCGCGAGCGGACAAGTCTTACGGTGGATCCGGGAGGGCGTTACTATTCCCTTCCTAAACAACCGACCCCCACCCCCGTTCAACCAAGATACTTCACTGCTGGACGCTACCCCCGAGCAGCTCACCTTTGTCGAGGCCGAGCTCGCGCGCTTCGTGGAGACGGGAGCCTGGGAACGCACCACCTGCAGCAAGTACGTGTCAAGACTCTTCTTAGTCGCCAAGCCCGGCCACAATCAGTGGCGTTTTATCGTCGACCTACGACACCTGAACAGCTTCTGCGTCAGAAAGCGACTACGGATGGAGTCTTTGCTAGGCGTTCGTCACCTGACTCGGAAGGGCGACTACATGTTCTCGTTCGACCTAAAAGACGGGTTCTACGCGCCGGGCATCGTGCCACAGCAGCGCGACTATCTAACCGTAAACGTTCGCGGCCATCTGTACCGACTAGCTGGACTCCCGATGGGCTGGTCGCTCAGCCCTTACCACTTCTGCGCGTTCACGGACACATTCGTACGACACCTCCGTCAACCAGACCCCGGTGGGTTTACAACACAGAACGGGAAGCCTACACAACCCGACAGCGACAGACCAAGCAAGCGCTTCCTCCGACACACGCGGTGGCGCGGAGCCAAAATCTGACCTTACGTGGACGACTTTCTCCTCTTCGCCGCCACTCGTGCTCTCGCTCTCTCGCTCATGCAGCGCGTCGACCGCCTCCTCACCAATCTCGGCCTTCTCCGCCACCCCTCCAAGGGTTTTTGGGAGCCGACGCAATACGGCCACCACCTGGGCATCGACATCGACACAGCTTCAGGTTACTTCTTCGCCCCGGTGGAACAGCTACAGAAGCTCGCAAGACAAGCTCGTCACCTACTTCAACGTGCAACCCGAAACTGCAGATGGCTCCCTGTCAAGGAACTACAGTCATTCGCGGGTCAGGCGCAGTACCTTTTTCTGGCAATTCCAGCGGCAAGATTCTTCCTCCGCGAACTGCACTCCGTACTCGGCGACAAGTGGGGAGGCCACGTCCGTCTCTCTCCGCAGCTCAGTCGAGATCTACAGTGGTGGACACAAGTACCCAGTCACGCCAACGGCAAGAACATACACCGCCCGGTCGAGTCAGCCTACATCCACTGCGACAGTTCGGGGTATGGATGGGGGGCAGTCCTGAACGGCAGACTCGAAGCCCGCGGCTTCTGGGGAATACAGGACGAACAGCAGCACATTACCTGGAAAGAACTGAAGGCCGTCCGTCTGGCCGTCCTCAGCTTCTTGCCACACCTGGCTGGCCGCAACGTCCTCCTCCACGAAGACAACCAGGCGGTCTGCCACGTCCTGACCGGCCTGACGTCCCGCTCCCCGGAGATGATGAACGAATTACGCCGGTTATGGTACCTGTTGGACACCAACAACATCCACATCAGGCCCAGATACATCCGTTCTGCGGCAAACACGTGGGCCGACAAGCTCAGCCGACACCTCGACAGCGACGACTGGCAACTCGACCCCGCGGTGTTCCACGAAATGGACACACACTTCGGCCCGCACACAATCGACCGGTTTGCGTCGGCTCTCAACACGCTACTGCCCCGCTACAACGCGAACTGGCTAGACCCATCGTGCGAAGCCGTGGACGCCCTTCACCTCGCCGATGCGAATTGGAGAGCAGAAAACAACTGGTGCAACCCGCCATGGCCCCTGCTACCCGACCTCGCCTAGAAACTACAGCAGAGCTGCGCAGCAGCCACGGTGGTCGCCCCCCGGTGGCAAGGGAAAGCGTGGCATCATGCCCTTACCGAATTGGCGTGCCACGAGACGGTCCTTCCGGCCCGACCTCACTTGTTCCGTCCCGGGCGGCGGCACGGACGCGGTACAGTCGGCAAGCCTCATTGGCCCGTCACTGTATTCCGGATTCCCTCCCGGCCTGGTTGTACCTCCGCCGGGGCGCTGTCAGTGCTACACTGACCCTGTTCAACACACGGCACATCAGGCCAACAGTCCAAGCCTACCCCACCAGACCAGCAAAGGTCCGCTACAAGGTGGAGGTGGCAGGCTGCAACAACCCGTGGGCCGCCTCAATGCGCCCCTACATGCAACGTCTACTGGGCACTGACAGCCTTGGAGCAAAAACGCTCGAATTGCTGACCGCCGCTTGGGCGAAAAGCACGTCCGACACGTACAACAGCGCAATCAAGCCTTACTTCCAATTCTGCGAGGAGCAAGGCCTACCCCCGCTGGCAGCAACAACTGCTACCATGGCCCGCTACATTGCATGGATCGGAGAACGTGGCACCATTAAGGCTACTAGTCTACAGCCTTACCTTTCAGCCGTAAACGGGTTTTTCAAGGACCACGGCGCAGAACCAGTCGCACAAGGCGAATTGGTCGCCAAGGTCCGGCGGGGTCTCGCAGCGTCCCAAGTTTCCCTCCAGCCCAGCCGCACACGCCTGTACCTCCCAGCCCGGATTCTTGTCTCATCGCTACGCCTGGCCAAGGATTTACGCACACATCTGACAGGCACTTGGACTCAGGCTCAAGCAGAACTCATTCTGCTGTTCCGAGCGTGTCTAGCGACGGTGCTCATGGCCACATTTTTTTGTCGAGGTGGAGCGGGAGTTGAGTGCCGGTCTGGAGACCTGTTGTGTACTCCGACCGGCGGAATCCTCCTATACCACGGAACGAGAAAAGGTCAACGGGGTACTTCCACGGAGCGAAAACTCCTCTGTGAACTACCAGCCTCGGCTCACCCGGACATTGCGGAACTACTACAGTACTTCGACGCTGCCCGTACCAGGTTCTCCGCCGGGAAGATTCCGGACAGACGATGGGCTATTAGTGTACGCGAGCCTACGACAAACTGGACTGCGGACACCCTGACTGCTTGGCTACAACGCGTACTTTGTGCAGTACACGAACAACCTCCGGACGGTTTCGCGTGGACTTCGCACTCCCTCCGAAAGGGTGCAGCTACTGCTGCGTACAGTATCGGTATCCCAATGCAGAAGATCAAGTTCTTCGGCGGTTGGGCGCGAGAGTCGGACGTAGTCCTCGACTACATCGACCCAACAGTGCTCCCGTGCCCGGGAGCTTGGCAACTCTTTGGGTGGATGACCCCTGGCGGGCCCCCACCCAACGTCACACGCCAGTCGGCGACAGATGGCATAAGTGAGCCCCAACACAGCTTAAATGGTCATATTAGTAATATAGAGGTTTGAATTACAGGGCTAAATTACGAAGTAACCGGCGTTACCTCCGTTACATGCGTTACCTCCGACGCTACATCTCCCTAACGGTTCAAGCGCCCAAGCGCGCACGGACAGTAAAATGTCCGCACCCTATATAACACACCAGCAGCGATTGTGTGTCCACCTTCTGCCTTTTGCGAGAGCTATCGCTCACGCAAACCCACCCACCCGATTCCCTCTCACATTTCGTGTAGGGTGGCCCAAGGGCCACCAAATCCAAATTCTGTAAGTGATCCACATCTTTGGCATAAGTGAGCCCCAACACAGCTTAAATGATATGAAGCTATCCCTAGAGGGGAATCATTCGTAGCGCGCTATGTGAGTTACTATGTAATCAAATTTATTTTGTCCTCGTCACATGGGAAATATCCGTAGATGTACCCGTACTTATGGAACGACGAGTGTATCTGTAGTTTAGGTTGAATTGGCGAAACGGGAGCGCAGCCTCGGCGACGCGCAACACACCATCAGCCGAGTCCCGACTCTCAACCCAGCTGGCCGTCCGACCGTCAGACTGCTATCTCGACTTCGCCGTTGGTCCTCAACAAATGGAGGTTTGAACAGGTATAATTATCCAAGCTCGGCCGTCCGTAGGAAGCGCTGTTATTAAAGGGCAGCCTTTGATCTCCTGCTTCAAGCACGTCATAGGTCGCGAGGGTTTAGGGTTTGTTATTGCGGGCCATCTCTCCTGCCGTAGCGGGGCTACGCACGCGAGCACAACCGACACACTGCTAGACGCGATGGCGATTACAGCTTCCTTTCCCGTGCAATCATCGCTATCGAGAGTGCGCGGCATAGCAGTGCCATTCCGCCCTCCTTCCGGGGTGAGGTGAGTCTCCTCTCGCGCAGGACCTAATACAAATAGGTCAATTACAGACCCTAGTTTCAACACCCTACTTTTACATCCCCGCAACATTATGAACCACAAACCCAACGCACAGAACTACCGCCCCTTCCCCCGCCCTTTTCCCCGCTTGAGCTACGCGCAGTGTGCCTTATATCTTTCTCCTATTATTGCTGGCTTCTTCCGCCTGGGAGAAACGAAGTCCCTCAATCACTCGCTGTCGTCTTTCATGAACTCTAGAAGAGATCGCACCGAGTGCGATATCATAATATATTGCCTAAACTACGTAAATGACCAGAAACGAAATTAATTATATATGGAATTTATATTGGGTGTGTCACTGTGTCATCTCTATCGCGGTATCGCCCTCATCTATCGTGTTACTGTCGGTTCAGGAGAAGACCTCTGCATGTACTGGCGTCCGGCGAGAAGACACGAGATCAAGTCCAAACCCGACGTGCGAGCTGCCTGTCGTCGACGGTGGAGCAGGCCGCAAGGCGGGCGAGAGATGTGTTGGCCAGCACCGCACTCGCTGTCGCACTCTCCGCCTCGGTCGCTGTCGTCCCCCCTTCGCTTGCGCTGGTGCCAGGAAACTCCCCCCTCCCACCTCCTCAAGCGGTAGAAAAGACGGCACCTGTACCTGTGCCGGACGATGGGGGTGCGACAGCGGTACTTGATTACGGTCGAGTTTTGTCGGTCGAGGCGCGGGCGGCGTTGGAAGCAGAAGTGGACGCGTTGGAGCGCGAGTCCGAAGAGCACTGGAAACTGCGGATCGTGACCGCGTACGGAGCAGGCAGCGCGCCGAGTATCCCTGCGCTGGAGAAGTATTGGGGCGCTGACTCGCGGACGGTCATCATGAGCTGGGACGAGTTCAAGGGCAACGTGCTCGAGTTTTACTATCCGACAAGCTTTTCTACAGTAAGGTTCCAATCCGAATTACTTACAAAAGAGAAATGGTGCATTCATTGCATTGCAGCGAAACGTGAATGAATTAAATACATGCATTTATGTCATGCACATGCCATTAGAATAGCGTCCATGTTTGGAATAATTGCATGAGCAGTTGCAACTATCTAATTAAGGCAGTGGAAGGGAGTACATTGTGGTGTGATGAGTTAAATTGTGGGAAAGTGATTACATTGAACAAAACATCGATGATATTCATGAGAATGATGCAGCGGTATTCAGTGCAGCAGACAGCAGAAAATAAAGTGACAACCAAAATGCAAGCAGGCAGGCAAACAACCAGACACCCAGTCAGATTCACAGGGGAAATTATTGTTTGAAAGATGGTGAAACAAATTCGGAGTTTCTTCATTTTGATGAATAGTAAACAATTAAGTATGGTATGTGTAAAGGAATAGGCTGCTGAAAAAAATGTCGGACGAGCGAACGAAGGAGGTGAGAAGAAAATGGATGGGCAGTAGCGGAATTGCTCACGGAAAGCAGTTTTTAGATTTGTGAGCGGAACAATGGAGTCAGCAGCAGCTGAGATGACAAACTAGCGAATGCTTTGTTAAGCAATTCAATTAATGCATATGAAATAAAGGAATTGTCTCCTTATTTTCCGATGCTTGATGGATTACGCAACCTCACACCGCGGTGGTGCCCCCCCAGGTGCCGCGGGCTGTGTTCCAGGAGCTGCGCGGGCGCTACGGTAACCTCTACTTTGTGGACGAGGAGGGGACGGAGGAGTCGGTGAAGCGGGTGTCGCGCGTGCTGGTGGACTGCCTAACCGACGGCGGCTGCACCTTTGTTCCCGGCCTGAGTGAGCAGCAGCGCCTGTTTAGTTTGGTGCCCATCACCAGCGGCGCCTTCCTCAGCGGTGGCGCCCTCCGCCAGGGGATCCGCAACCGATGGAGCGTCATCTTCCTCCTCCTATGGGCGCCCTGGATCGTGGGCTTTGGCTACTACCCCCTCTACATCCGGCAGCCCGAGGACATCACGCCGTTGATCGAAAATACGCTCGTCTTCGCAGCCATCTTTGCGCTCACCGCCTACTCACCCATCCTCGGCGGCGGTGGCCGTGAGGAGACGCGTCCGTTGCTGGGGAGCATGGGGCGGCCCGCTGCGAGCATGAAGGCCGACAAGAAAGACAGTGGCGAGGGGAAGGGGGAGCGAGAGGGGGAGGACGATACAAAGGAGTCGTGAATGTTGAAGGTTAGGCGCACAGTTTTGATACTATTTCGGTGGGTGCAAGTAAGCGACTTGTCACTCTTGCCGTCTTGCCCCCCTCCTCCCCCCCCCCCCCCTTAATTTGCAAGTTAGCGACGCATGTAAAAAGTGGGTCTGGGGTGTGCGTTTTGAGGTGGCCGCGTCTGCGTGCGCGTGTGCAAGCGTTTGTTAACGTGACATCGTTTACATCGCACACGACCGGCTCTGTCTGTTTGTTGGTTTTCAAGTCGATAAGGTGTGTGTGTGTGTGTGTGTGTGTGTGTGTGTGTGTGAATTTGGGAGAGAGCACGTGTATGTTTGTGTGCTTCGGCGCTCGTGCGTGCGTGTGTGTGTGTGTGTGTGTGTGTGTGTATGTGTGTGTGTGTGTGTGTGTGTGTGTGTGTGTGTGTGTGTGTGTGTGTGTGTGTGTGTGTGTGTGTGTGTGTGTGTGTGTGTGTGTGTGTGTGTGTGTGTAAATTTGGGAGAGAGCACGTGTATGTTTGTGTGCTTCGGCGCGCGTGCGTGCGTGTGTGTGTGTGTGTGAGAGTGTGTGTGTGTGTGCGTGTGTGTGTGTGTGTGTGTGTGTGTGTCAGGGACTGGATCCGCCATTTTTTTGGGTTCGGATCCTTGAGCTCTTA
>JAPMLY010002868.1:0-7500 GCA_026401115.1 Tetraselmis chui | reverse complement strand
TATTTACGCAGATTGATGCATTAAGATTTGAATTTCAGTACCAAAGCATTTGTTCTGATGCTTGATGCTGAACCATAGTACAGGTTCCGGAACCGGTACCGCCAGTCGTAGAGGCAGCCATGCAGGCATATTGCGTTATGTGCTCCATCGAAAATCACCTCATGTTTGGCAAGCGAGCTCATGATTTCTTTGAAACACAATAGGTGCACGTGTAGTCTTTTGCGACTTAGCCCGAGGAGCTAGCCATGAAAGAAGGCATGCCACAGCATCGGCATCATCACATGCGTGATATTACTTCAGCAAGTCCGACGACGATGAATACAGGATGGTTGCTTTTTTCTTGTAAGAAAGTTTTTTATGAACCTAAGCCCGAGGAAGAAAATTACCGATAAAAAATTACTCCTTTGAACCACTGGCTATGTACTGGATATCGCTTTTACCACATTATGTAATTAAGTCCGACGGCCCGTCCGAGCGAAGGGGCGCCCATTCGCCGCCACCGCTGCTATCTCTCGCCGCTTATTTCCCTAACACTGTTACTGCAGCGCCACTCCGTTACCTTGATAACCGCAGGCATCCCTTGTCTGCGTTTCGTTAGTCGTTTGCCTACTTCCGTAGCGGCGCGACGGTGGGTCCGAGCTCATCACCGTCGTCAGCCACCTGTACTGCACCCGCCCCACCCGTACGCGCAGCTGCCCTATAATCCGACGCCAACGGTAATCGTTCGACGCTACCCATCCACGATGATGCACGCCGACAGTGACCCCAACCTAGCGGGCGACTCACCGCCGCTAATGGCAGAGGCTCAGCGCGATGCCAGTGGCCCGGCCTCCACCTCGACGCCACAGCACCCTCAAGGTATGGATGCGAGTGTCGCGAGCGCCGTAACCTTTTGCTGCGTTAACGAGGCCAACCTGCCGCACCTGAAGGCGCTAAACCGGGCAATCTTCCCCGTCGTCTACAAGGACAAGTTCTATCGCGACTGTACCGCCTTCGACGAGGTGCACACCCCCCTCCCCCCCTCTCACCGAATAGTCCACACGAGCGAACGCAGCGGGGCTCTGGCCCACTATATCCCTTTCTTTCTATCCGTTTTCTGCCCTAATATCAAAAAACCTGATTGTGTTGGTGCTGCGAAGTGACGCGGTGCCGTTGCACACAGTGCGGACTCGCTTATCAGCTGCGGTGGCGTTGAGTCGGTGATGACGGGATGTAGGTGACGCAGCTGGCGTTTTATCGTGGCGAGGCAGTGGGCGGCGTGGCGTGTCGTCTGGAGCGGTGCCCGGCGGGTCATCCGGGTGAGCCGTTGGGTTCAGCGCGACTATACATAATGACGCTCGGTATGTTGGCGCCCTACCGAGGCCTCGGTATAGGCGCCGCGCTGCTCCAGCGCGTTCTTGCCGCCGTCGAGTTCGACGCCAACATTTGCGAAGCTTACCTGCACGTGCAGACGAGTAACGAGGAGGCGCTGCGGTTTTACGCGAAAGCCGGTTTCGACATCACCGACACCATCCGCAACTATTACAAACGCCTGGAGCCGCCTGACTGCCACGTCTTAACCCTCCGCCTCCCGCACGCTCTGCTCTGGTCCCTCCCCCAGCACCGAACCAAACTGCAGCAACAACAGTGCATAGCTGCGAGCAACGGCGCCGCGCTGTCGCCGACCCGCCCTAACGCGCCCGAACCTACGACCACCGCCGCGGCGCAGACTTGCGGGGGCGAACCACCCAACCCAGCGTAGCTCGACGCAGCTCACATCATACATGCGCGTCTCTCTCTCGTCAACTCTTCGTCCTCCCAGTCATCCTGACTGTAGCGGGGTGAGTGTTATTCCGACGCTTTGTGATGTCTAGGGCTGAGTTAGGGTTTGGGACCTCAAACGGAACAGACCAACCATGTTATGCAGTCGGCCGAACACCAAAATGGATGTGCGCCTTTCAATATGATTGGTAGAGGAGGAATGCGGGTGTATTCATCCCATTGCCCTCCCCAAATTTCGTCCGTGATAACAAAACCTTAACAATTGCTGCCACTAAATAGGGTAACTCTGATAGGGCAACCGAGGCTGCGCGGAACAGAGCGGGCGGAACGAAACACACACACAAACACCCCCAACGTCATTCGGGAGGGGGCTGGGTCGAAAGAGGTGCTGCATGACATGTCCCTCATGTGGATGCTGTGAGAGAGCAGCGGACAGGCCCGGCGAAATGATAGAGTTATGTAGGCAGAAATGTAACATATGCAACTGTAGACGCAATCCTGTTTGTGCGTGCACGCGTATGTAAATGCACATGTGTGTGTGTGTGTGTGTGTGTGCCTTTAGTGACATGGTGTATGCTATGTGTCTGTCAGTGTGTGTCTTTAGCGAGCGCGCGTGTGTGTGTTTTTGTGAGAGTGTGGGGTGTGTATGTGTGATACGGAGTGAATTGCTTGAGGTGGTGTGCAGTGGGTAATTGCTTTACACACGGACAGAGGTCACAGGGGGCGGGTAGAGAAGCGGCATGCGCCGTGCCTTAGGAAGCAGTGTGGCGCTTATCTAGGGTTTGGAGGGACAATTTGTCGGAAAGGGTATCGCTGCACGTGTGGTAGGGGATTCAAAATAACCATTACAAAGAAAACGGACTGCCGAGTGATGCAGGACTGCAGTGATTGGCGCTGCAAGCTGGGTGAGGTGGGCTCAGTGGACGTGGCCGCAGGGGACGTCGTCGATTGTGCCCTGCAAAACGGAGCAGCACGTAAAATAAGTCAGCCCTACATACCTTTGATCGCCACATAGAGAGGGGTTGTAGTGTGCAACACGGAACGTAATCAAAATGGTATAAACTCGAAAAATAACCCAAACAAATGTAGTTGCGGTCTTTGCGGAACACTCAAACATCCCTGCGAGGTATACTCTCCTTCCCACCCATCAAATGGAGCATTCGGAATAATATGTTGGCGCTTCTATAAATACTAAAGAAATTATTAGGCGCAAACGCAATCTAACGGCCGAACTAAAGCGCCAGCTGAAGTCACAAAGCATAAAAACTTTACTAGATGTAGCCGCGTCGTCTGTGTAAGCGGGGGGCACTAACAAGCCACGAGAAACCCCTCGTCAAGCTGCAAAGCCCCGATCCCTCCGTCATACAGTTTCACTTCATCAAATTCAGCGATTTTGAAACTTGTAAGAAGATTTGTAATCAATCAATAACGACGAACCCAAAAAATCAAAACCCTAAATCTCACTGTGAAGCTAGCCGCTGACCATGGAAGAAGAAGAGATTTAGCCTCTCCCCCCCAAAAATAAAATTATAATAACATCAAATCTGTTCCTATTGCTATTCATCATTTTGGGGTTTTAAAGATAGGCACACCCAAAATATCAAACCCTAAATCGGCAAGCCCTAATTTATGTGGTTCTTCTTGTCGGGGTCGCGGCGGGGGTGCGCACCTTGATGTCGGGCGGCGCGAGGCCGTCGACGTCGATGATGGCGTCCATTTTGGAGAACTCGGCGAAGAAGGCCTTGAAATGCGCGACGGTGTACGACACGTCGTCGACGCCCATCATTTCTCGGATCGAGTGCATCGACAGCTGCGGGGCGCCCACGTCGACGGTGCGGACGCCCATGCTGGAGGACAGGATGGGGCCGATGGTGGAGCCGCACGCCAGGTCGCTGCGAATCGCAAACTCCTGGGGATGGCAAAGCCGACGAGGCGAAAAAACCACACACACACACACACACACACATTAGGTCAAAGCGAAACCCTAAAACTCACACAACTTACGTACATTCATTGCATTGATTGATACTCATAAGTGAGGCACTGCGGTGTGGAACACTTGTTGACAAAGTCCGGCGTCCGTTATGTATCTATATTGACAGATCACTGTCATACGAATGAACATGTATAATACCACCCACATCGCATTGCGTAGTAAGTTAAATACGAATGCCATCCACCCGTCCCATTCCCCCCCTAACTGATCCACCAAACAAGTTCACCCTCACGTTTCCCCCAAACCTTGACGTCGCATCCGTGATGCCGAATCCAATCGAGCCAAGGACACGGGACACAGACAGACGATTTTTTTTTTGCATTTTTTTGCCAATTTATCAGGTGATAACAAAAGACGAGCAGGGGAAGGGGGGTACCTGCACGGGGATGCCGTTCCGCTTGCCGAGTTCGCGAAACAGGCCGGCGCTGACGGCGTTGGTGGAGTAGCGCTGGTTCTGGTTGTGCTTGATGACGATGCCCTGGTGGAACAGGGGCTGGTGCTCCGGGTCGTGCTTGTCCACGTAGTTGGGGTGCAGCGCGTGTGCCATGTCAGCAGACACCAAAAAGCTGCGCTGCAGCGCGCGCACCACCACCCCCTCCTGCTGCTCCCCCAGCACAGTCGCCACGCGCCTGCGGCCGACAAAACAACATTGTAAGCAATATTTTCCTCGATAAAAGAAACCCTCCTACGAGTACTTGACGTTATGACACGACATTGGTTTCGTCTCAACCATCGAATAATATGGTATGATTCTCGCCGAGTGTATCAGACAAACGGGTCGAGCGAGTTGGGTGCGGAATGTTGGGCCGAGAGCGTGGCCAAAAATAACATAAACAAGGAAAAAGGGGTTTTTTATGGAATTTCACTGTGCCAATTGATATTTTGTCCACATTGTATCGCAGAGCATCGGACTGCGGCAGTTCTGCCAAACAGACGAGCAGACCCGCTGCTTACATGGACTCGAATATAAAGAATAAAAGAATTGTCAAATATTCGAAGCCCATGCACACATGAAACCCTAAATCACAGTTAACATTTTGTGCATTTGGTATTTTCGCATTCTACGGGATTAAACAATAATTACTGTTTGCCGCGCAGGTATTGATTTTGCATGGACTGCGAAAAGCAGCAACCTGTAAAAAGATATTTGATTTGAAACAAAGAAAGGTTGTCCTCTTTTTAACTTTTGTACATTGATCTAATGTGAGCATTTATGGGGTTTAGGGCAGCCGCACTTGATTGTGTCCAGCATGACGGGCCCACCGGCGCCCTGCGCGCTGGAGGAGCCGACCTCCTCGTGGTCGAAGAGGGCAACCGCGCGTACGCCCACCTCCTCCGCCAGCGCCTCTTCGCTAGTCGTGTCGAGCAGCGCGGCGAGCGAACAGTAGCTCATCGCCAGGTTGTCCAGCCGCCCCACCCACACAAACTCGTTGTGCACGCCGCCGATGACGCCCGGCTGGGTGTCGCACACGTTGAGCTCCAGGTCGAAGATATCCTTGGTGTCGCAACCCAACTACAAGCAAAAATTGTGTGCGGGTGCGGATACAATTTTTTTCAAATCCAAGTGCATGTGAAAGTGAGCACAAAAATGCATAAATATACGCATATACGTGTGTGCGTGCGTATTTGGAAGCTTGTGTGCAAAAATATTTGCTGGTTTGAGGAAGTGGTAGCATATGTCTGCGTTTGCTTGTATGTGCAACGAAGTGACGAAATGAAGGTGTGCGATTGTGAAAGTGTACGTGTCTATGTGAGGATAAGCGGATGCGTATGTGTGTGTGCGCGCGCACGAAGAAGAGAGATAATATATGTGCGTGTGTAGAAGGACGTGTCAAAATGAGCGTGCGCGCGCGCGTGTGTGTGTACGTGTTAGTAAAAGAGTGTGTGACAATGTCTGTTAGACTGTGTGTGCGTAAGTGGGTGAGTATGTGAGTAGGGGAGTGACAAAATGTGTGTGTGTGTGGGGGGGGGGGGGGGGGGGGGGGAGTGCGTGGGAGCGTGTGCAAATTTTCTTGTGAGAGTGTGCGCTTTTGCGTGTGATCGTGTGAGTCGAATATTCGCCTCGGCGGAAGTACTGCTTTGCGGCGGGTAACCGGCTTAATTGCGACGAAAATAGACTGCTGACAACATAAATAATGAGTAAACAGTGATGATGGAGAAAAGGGGGGGGGGGGGGGGGAGGGGAAGGGGTGCATGCCTCATCTGCCAACACATTGAGCAGCGCGCTACCGTGATGGTTCTCCCCCTTGTCACTCTCCGCATTCAGAGCATCCTGTGCGAGTGCCATCACAACCCGCGGACATAAAAGGTTTACACATCCCAAATACATTCCCACCCTCCATCTTTCCACCCCATCCTCCCTCCACCTCCCCGCTGCCCCATCACCTTCACCACCACGGAAACCCCTCTCATAATCCCAAAACACTACATTACCACGAGCGCGAATTGCTCCACAAACGTCCAAAAAAACAAACTAAAGGGTTTTACCGAGTAGGTATGTGCTCACATCCTAGCATTTCTGTGCCAAATCCTCAATATGTTTGTAATCTTATAACCAACTTTTCAACTTCCTCTGAAATTAAAATGTTATAAAGGGCTGCTCCCACTGAAAACGACAAGCTCCTTCAACCCTCATTTAAGAGCGATGGAATGCACTGCTCAATAACAGGTCAGTCTCACATGCTTCTCAAGCAAATTTGCTGTGCATGTGAGACTGGATGCCGGATAATTGGGCAGCCGCGGCTATAAAATACAATTTTCATAACCGAAACTCGCAAATGCACCAATACTCACAGCCTCGATGCGACGAGCCTGAAGCGCCCCAGCCCCACATCACAAGTAACATCCATCTGAACACCCCCTCCCCCCCCCCGGCTTCTCACCACAACCTCCCCCATCTCTGAACTCTGATACGACGAACGGCAATTCAAAAGCCACGACACACAATTGACTCCCGCCTAACCAGATTGTTATGCTATTAGACTGTTAGACCACTCAGTCAGGCAATAACATTTCATATGGATCGTCATATGAAACAGTATAAGCTTGCATGGTCATGACATTAAAATGCGCAAACAATAGACAAAATTACTTAACTTCATTATATAGTTCATACGCCCTCCCCGCACCCCACCCCTTTCCCTCCCATTTCCCGTGTCTCGTCCCTGCTGTCAGCCACATACCTTGATGCTGGTGGCAAGCACCGGGCTGAGGTGGTTCTGCGCGTTGATGTTGAAGCCGTCCGTCATGATCTCGCGGTTCAGATGGATCGCCAGCATGGGGATGCGCATCAGCGGCCGGTCCACCTTCACCTGCAACCACAGCAATGACGGCAACAGCAGCACCAGTCAGCAGCAGCGCATTCTCTTCCACAAACATCCCGTACCCTATCATGAACCCAAACCCCAAACTCCTAAATATTGCTCTTTCCCTCCGAACACCACCCCCTTCGCCGCCCGTCCCACTCTTAAAGCAGCGACAGTGGAGTTTCGAGCTCACCAGGCGGTGCGCTATGGTGCCGTCCGCCTGCCGAACCAGCACGCGGCCCGCCACGGTGAGGTCGCGGTCAAACCAGGTGGCCCACAGCCCTCCGCCGTACGGCTCCACGTTCACCATCGTGTGCTTCGTCTTGTGATACTTTGACACCGGCTTCAGCTTCAGGCAGGGGCTGCCGTGCGCGCGGTGCGTCGTCACTCATCGTCAGCAACCGCAAAGAGCCCTCACAAACAACAGGCCAGCGAGTC
>JAPMLY010002867.1:0-37766 GCA_026401115.1 Tetraselmis chui | reverse complement strand
CAGCATTGTTTGATATGGTAATCAAGTTGGTACTCAGCAATATTGATATCCAGTACGAGTGTTGCAGTGATAGGACAGCTGTGACTCAGCATATCTAGATGACAAGGCATTCAGCAATGCAATAGATATGGGTGCTGATAGTGGCAGGTTGCTGAGCGTTAGATATGATCTAAGGGCTCAGAATAGTGGTAGGCGTGTGTTCACCATGTGGTGGGCGCGTGTCATGATTGGGACGCGGACGGTGTCCTGTGATAGACAAGGATGAGACACTGTTGAAGGTGACAGACCTCCAGCGCCTTGTAGAGTGTGTAATCATTCTGTTTTCACCCATCAACTTTGTCACTCCCCCTCGCTACTCACTACCACTTCCCATGATTGCTTTGGTGAGTTGCCCATGCTTGTCCGCAGCGAGAGGCTTGGTTAGGGCATCCGCGAGCATCACCTCTGTCGGACAATACTTCACCACGATCTCGCCGCTCTCCTGCTTCTCACGACAGAAGTGCATCTTCACGTCGATGTGCTTGCTGCGCCCCGTCGTCATGGTGTTTTTGCAGAGGGCGATGCAACTCTTGTTGTCCTCGTGCAGAACAGTCCCGGAGGCCTGAGGTTGTCCCATCTGCTCCAAGAGTTGCCTCAGAAATAAGGCCTCCTGTGCTGCTGCTGTGAGCGCCATGTACTCCGCCTCCGCAGTGGACAATGCCACCGTTTGTTGGCGTTGGCTCTTCCAGCTGATTGCCGCACCGTTGAGCATGAACACAAAACCAGTTCGAGAGCGTCGGCCATCAGAATCGCCTGTGTAGTCTGCATCTGCATAGCCCTCCAAGGCTACCGACACTCGCCCACCACCGTACACCAGTTTGCGATCCGATGTCCCTTTCAGGTATCGTAGCACCCTCTTGGCCTGCTCCCAGTGCACCATTGACGCTTTCGCCATGTGTCGGCTCAGGTAGCTGACTGCCATGGTGATGTCTGGCCTGGTGCTCACCGAGGCATATAGCAGACTGCCGATCAAACTCTGGTATGGTAGTGACGCAGCTGAGCCACTGTCGTCTGTGCGCTCTGCCATAGAGCCAAGTGCCATTGGTGTGCTCACGGGTTTAGCGTCCAACATGTTGAACCTCTCCAGCATGTCTAAGATGTATTGACGCTGCCCCAGCTTAACCACTCGCGCAGCACGATCACGCTCCACCGTCATTCCCAGAAGCCATGCAATTGGTCCCAAGTCCTGCACACTGAACCTTTGACCAAATGCCCGCTTAAAGCTGACGATGAAGGTTCCACCAGGACCGGCCAAGATGCAGTCGTCAACGTACAAGGCCAAGATGTAGAGACGCGTGCCGCTGCCATGGACGAAGATGCAGGGGTCTACCTTGGACTGGCGGAAACCGTACTCCACGAGCCAAGTGGTGATGGTCTTGTTCCAGTAGCGTGGGGCTTGCTTCAAGCCATACAGTGCTCTCACAAGCAGACATACTTGCTCTTGGCCGTTCTCATCCGTCGGCCTCCTGTAACCCTTAGGCTGTCGCATGTAGATGGTCTCAGAGAGGTGAGCCTCCAGAAAGGCTGTATTGACATCGAGTTGTTCCATCTCCCAGTTATAGTGTGCAGCGAGAGCCATAATGACCCGGAGCGCAGCAACCTTTACAGTCGGAGCAAAAGTCTCGTCGTAGTCAACGCCATGCTCTTGGGTGAGGCCCCGCGCCACAAGCCTGGCCTTATATCTAGCAATGCTGCCATCAGGGTTGCGTTTGAGCTTGAACACCCACTTAGAGTCCACCAACTTACGACCCGCAGGTCGAGGAACCAGCTTCCAGGTCTTTCGAGTCATCAATGACTCATACTCGCTGTCAATAGCCGCTTGCCAGTGCTTGGCGTCTGGACTGCGCAAAGCTTGCTTATATGAGGTTGGCTCTTGAGGCTGGTAAGGCTTTGCCATGTTGGCGGCAACACCACCACCACGACCGTTGGCAATCCACCACTGCCCCGGAGGTCGAGAGTGCCGGGTGCTGCGTCTCGGCGCAACGCCATCGCCAAGAACAAGCTCCCCCGGCTCCTGACTCCCGCCCTCTTGGTCACCAGGTACCACGGGTGGCAGGTTCCTGCCGCGTAGTACAATCATGACTCGACGGCGCCGAAAAGGAAGTCGTCGTGCATGAAGTCTCCCAAATGACTCCATTGTAGAGGTTTTTGTAATTAGGTATAGCAGTATTTCTCCATGTGTCGGCGGCGGAAGTCACGGGCGCGGGCCATAACCGAGCAGGTGGTGGTCCAAATGAAGCGTTTCAAAGCACGTTGGACTCGTTGTGACGAGAGCTACACAACGGTGTGTCTCTTGTCTAGATCTCGGGTGCTTTGGGGTACCGTGAAAACCACCAATCGGGAGCAATTGTGCAAACCGGACGTTGTACGGGAAGTTTACGGGACCGGCATGCGCGCTACCAACGGGTAGGCAAAGGCCAAAACACGGTAACGCAACGTTCGGGGGCAGCCGCAACAACGGATGAGTAGCTCGTGAGGCGTGAGCGGGACAACGGGCCTCCGGGAGGTAGCAGCAATCTTGCGAAAAAGTACGGGTACGTGAAGCCAAAACAGAAAGTGACGGCGCGGGCCGTAACGGAGCCGTTGATTGGCCAAATGACGCAAAAGAAAGCTCTTGCTACTCGTCTTGGCGAGTTCTACACGACGGTATGGCTCGTTCTGGGATTTGAGGTGCTCCAAGCTAGGCGAAAAGTAGCCAATCGGTAGCAATGTCGCAAAACTTACGTTGTACGGGATAGGCCGAAGCGCAACCAACGGGTAGGCTCGGGCAAGCACAGTGTAACGACACGTGTGAGGGGTGCTGCAACAACGGTAGCAGGCTTGAGGAGGTGCTGAGCGACGGCTGCGGACCTTGGGGCTGTAGTGTAGGCAAGTGCATGGGAGTGGGCGCCAACGGGCGCGCACTTGAGCTAACAACGAAAATTTGTGACTCCCTTGCGAGTCACCTACTAGGAGCTACTATTTATAGCCCCATCTAGCGCGAGTGATCCACATGCGCGCATCTCGCACAAAAGCGCACTACTCTACTACATACTATTTCCAATACTCTAATGTATTGAAACTATTATTCCCCTTACTTGATTATCGGCATCCTAAATACCGGTATTTTTGTGCCTCTTAGGAGGAGTACTATGTGCCTTTGCGTGTCTTTGAAAAACTAGGTTTGCTTTTAGCTACGCCATTCGCAAAACTAACAATTGCGGACTTGAGACTTACACACAGCGCAGGTCTCATAGAATCCCAACTTCTCGTGTGATGCATAGCCCAAGCCTTCCACATGACCTGTTAACAGCTCGTCCAGCTGAGGCTCCCCAATGTGACCGAGTCGGGATTGCCACAGCCGCTTCCCCGATGACGCCGTGGCCGCCGAAGCCGTAGCACGCGCTTGAAGAGTGTTGTGGAAGGGTTACACGGAAATGCCATCACCGGGAATCGAACCCGGCACCTCCGTGTCCGGAGCCGTACGCCGTAACCAAGTACCGCGCCGAAAAGTCGGTACCCATTGGGGATATATCTCATATATATACCCCCGTTCTGCCCGAGCAACGGGCTCCCGCAGTACATCCACTATTGGCGAGATAGTAGGGCCAAGACTCCCCCGGAGTACGACGTACGGATGTGTCCATTATCGTGCCAACCACGGGGATCACACAACACTCCCCCTAATGGACACCATCCGATCGACTCCGATCATACCCTACAAACCCGCGTCATACGCGGAGGGCCCATAACCTATCAACGGGGTACACGGAAATGCCATCACCGGGAATCGATCCCGGCACCTCCGTGTCCGGAGCCGTACGCCGTAACCAAGTACCGCGCCTAAAAGTCGGTACCCATTGGGGATATATATCGTATATATACCCCCGTTCTGCCCGAGCAACGGGCTCCCGCAGTACATCCACTATTGGCGAGATAGTAGGGCCAAGACTCCCCCGGAGTACAACGTACGGATGTGTCCATTATCGTGCCCACCATGGGGATCTCACAACACTCCCCCTAATGGACACCATCCGATCGACTCCGGTCATACCCTACAAACCCGCGTCATACGCGGAGGGCCCATAACCTGTGGAAGGGTTACACGGAAATGCCATCACCGGGAATCGAACCCGGCACCTCCGTGTCCGGAGCCGTACGCCGTAACCAAGTACCGCGCCGAAAAGTCGGTACCCATTGGGGATATATCTCATATATATACCCCCGTTCTGCCCGAGCAACGGGCTCCCGCAGTACATCCACTATTGGCGAGATAGTAGGGCCAAGACTCCCCCGGAGTACGACGTACGGATGTGTCCATTATCGTGCCAACCACGGGGATCACACAACAAAGAGCAACCATCGCATGCAGCCAGATCAATCCGTGGGCTCGCTCCATGGGAATCTTAACACCACCACCATGAGCTGCGTGAAGCTGAAGATGGTCCATAGGATCCGCCAACAACACGCTATGACCCTGCTGCCGCGCCTGAGTGAGGCTAAACAACCGATGATATGTCCAGGACGCACGACGGGACAGCTCGGGAACGTGAAGCACATGGCGCAACGTGGCAGGAATCTTCGTACCGTCTGCAGCCGTTACAATGATGCGGACAGTGCCAACGCCCACAGCAAAAGCACTGATGCCCTTCACCCACAGCCGGTCGGACAGCGCACGATAGTTCACGAAGTCATCACGTTTGCTGGTCATATGGTGGCTGGCTCCACTGTCGGCTAGCCACATCCAAGTCTCCCCCTCATTCATCACCTTAGCTCGTGCTTCATTGAACGACCTAGCAGGACTGGCAGTGATGTCTACCCCAGCAGGGAAAGCCACGGGAGACTCAAGACTCGCAGAATTGCCACTAGCACGCCTTTCAGGGCACTCTGAGCGGCGATGGCCCTTCTTGCCGCAACTGAAACAAATGCCGCGGAATGGTCGGACTCCGCCAGCTCCCACAGCCACACCACGTGAGTTCCCAGGGCCATGCATGGATTTTAGCTGCTCCTGAAGATCATGAACCTGGCGCTTCAAGGATTCAGCAGAGGTGTCACCGGAAAAGGCCGGAAAAGCTGCAAGGGGCGGCGCCTCCGTCTGAGTCCGGCCACGACTCTCAATACGCATGCCCTTCTGTCGAAGATCTCGCTTGACGGCGTCCATACTGAGGCTGTGGACGTCCCATGTGTCTGTGATGGAGTGGTACTCTTGACTTAGACCCTTCACCAAGTACATGATGATCCGTCGGTCGTGAACGTCCTCCCCCACACGGGCTAGCTGGCGTTGAAGTCGGACCAACCGGTTCAAATATTGGAGACTGGTCTCATCGTCTGCCTGGGCCTTCTCCATATCTTGCAGCAGCTCAGCCAGACGGTAGATGCCATCGTCTTCATAGTGGTCCACCAGCGCAGTCCACGCCTTGAGGCCGCAGTTCTCGTCAACTTCATGGACATTCTCAATAATTGAGAGATCGTCCTCAGGCAGCGCCAGAATCAAAGTAGAGTACAAGTCGAGGTGTTGCTGCGCGGTAGCGGTGTCGTTCTCGAGGAGAGCCGGTGCCCAGTTCTTCATCAATCCAAAGGCACGAAACCTCTTCTTCCAGACATCAAAGTCTCTCCTTTCTCCACTGAACTTGGGAAGTTTCA
Organism: Tetraselmis chui; assembly: GCA_026401115.1. Lineage (NCBI taxonomy): Eukaryota > Viridiplantae > Chlorophyta > Chlorodendrophyceae > Chlorodendrales > Chlorodendraceae > Tetraselmis > Tetraselmis chui. The sequence goes on along the minus strand of JAPMLY010002867.1, from coordinate 32,105 downwards.
CAGAGTCCATGGGTGCTATATCTCGACAGCTCCGGAAAGTACCGAAATAATCGACGGAAAATAGTCACCAACCACTGTGTTGAGTGGCAGGTTGCTGAGCGTTAGATATGATCTAAGGGCTCAGAATAGTGGTAGGCGTGTGCTCACCATGTGGTGGGCGCGTGTCATGATTGGGACGCGGACGGTGTCCTGTGATAGACAAGGATGAGACACTGCTGAAGGTGACAGACCTTCAGCGCCTTGTAGAGTGTGTAATCATTCTGTTTTCACCCATCAACTTTGTCAGGTTATGGGCCCTCCTTTTGCTCTCGGTTGGAGTCGACACACTTGACTGGAACCGTTACCTTGAGCTTCTTTTTGCGTGAGTCTTGGGCTTCTGTTGTGCTACACGATCTTCAGGTGTGGCTGGGTCGCAAAAGCGGTTGACTCTCTTTTGTTGGGTGGTTTGCCTTCGAATTCGGGCTGGTAGCGACTTTCCTGTGTTGCTTGGAGCCTAGAAACCACCGACCGTTTTCACTCGCTTGAACAACGCTTGTTCAGTCGCCTGTGCCTTGGATTTTCAGCCTGCGCCTTCGTTTTTCATATTACTGGATCCAATATCTGGGTATTTGGCGTCTTTCCTTGCGTCGCTGGGCTGTTTGAGTGCGAGTTGGTGAGACATCTTGCAATAGTGTACTATCACCTGTGTACGACGTCGTTCGACTGGCCTTCCAAGGCCATAGTCCGCCTGCCTACGTTGTTCTGAGTCGGGAAGTACAGCTCGTTGGGATTTTCTCGCAGTCCTCGTCCATTTTCGCTCCCCTGGGTTTTTGGCTTTCAGTTGGTGAAGGATCCCTGCTCAGTGTACTATCCATTTGTACGACGAACCCCGACAGACCTCCTGAAACCGGTTTCCGTCTGCTTTGGCTGTGTAGACTCCGGAAGTACAGCTCCGCCTTCGGTCGGCGCCTTGTCGTGCTCGTTCTGAAGCTCCGTTGACCGGACCTTGACCGTCCCCTTGAAGGCCTGCCGGGCAGTGGTTGGTGACTATTTTCCGTCGATTTTTTTCGGTACTTTCCGGAGCTGTCGAGATATAATACCCATGGATTCTGTCAAACTTCCCAAGTTCAGTGGAGAAAGGAGAGACTTTGATGTCTGGAAGAAGAGGTTTCGTGCCTTTGGATTGATGCAGAGCTGGGCACCGGCTCTCCTCGAGAACGACGCCGCTACCGCGCAGCAACACCTCGACTTGTACTCTACTTTGATTCTGGCGCTGCCTGAGGACGATCTCTCTATTATTGAGAATGTCCATGAAGTTGACGAGAACTGCGGCCTCAAGGCGTGGACTGCGCTGGTGGACCACTATGAAGACGATGGCATCTACCGTCTGGCTGAGCTGCTGCAGGATATGGAGAAGGCCCAGGCAGACGATGAGACTAGTCTCCAGTATTTGAACCGGTTGGTCCGACTTCAGCGCCAGCTCGCCCGTGTGGGGGAGGACGTTCACGACCGACGGGTCATCATGTACTTGGTGAAGGGTCTACGTCAAGAGTACCACTCCATCACAGACACATGGGACGTCCACAGCCTCAGTATGGACGCCGTCAAGCGCGACCTTCGACAGAAGGGCATGCGTATTGAGAGTCGCGGCAGGACTCAGACGGAGGCGCCGCCCCCTGCAGCTTTTCCGGCCTTTTCCGGTGACACCTCTGCTGAATCCTTGAAGCGCCAGGTCCATGATCTTCAGGAGCAGCTAAAATCCATGCATGGCCCTGGGAACTCACGTGGTGTGGCTGTGGGAGCTGGCGGAGTCCGACCCTTCCGCGGCATTTGTTTCAGTTGCGGCAAGAAGGGCCATCGCCGGTCAGAGTGCCCTGAAAGGCGTGCTAGTGGCAATTCTGCAAGTCTCGAGTCTCCCGTGGCTTTCCCTGCTGGGGTAGACATCACTGCCAGTCCTGCTAGGTCGTTCAGTGAAGCACGAGCCATGGTGATGAATGAGGGGGAGACTTGGATGTGGCTAGCCGACAGTGGAGCCAGCCACCACATGACAAGCAAACGTGATGACTTCGTGAACTATCGTGCGCTGTCTGACCGGCTGTGGGTGAAGGGCATCAGTGCTTTTGCTGTGGGCGTCGGCACTATCCGCATCACTGTGCCGGCTGCAGACGGTACGAAGATTCCTGCCACGTTGCGCCATGTGCTTCACGTTCCCGAGCTGTCCCGTCGTGCGTCTTGGACATATCATCGGTTGTTTAGCCTCACTCAGGCGCGGCAGCAGGGTCATAGCGTGTTGTTGGCCGATCCTATGGACCATCTTCAGCTTCACGCAGCTCATGGTGGTGGTGTTAAGATTCCCATGGAGCGAGCCCACGGATTGATCTGGCTGCCTGCGACGGTTGCTCTTCCAGCGCGTGCTACGGCTTCGGCGGCCACGGCGTCATCGGGGAAGCGGCTGTGGCATTCCCGCCTCGGTCACATTGGGGAGCCTCAGCTGGACGAGCTGTTAACAGGTCATGTGGAAGGCTTGGGCTATGCATCACACGAGAAGTTGGGATTCTGTGAGACCTGCGCTGTGTGTAAGTCTCAAGTCCGCAATATTCCTCGTGCTCCTGCGGACAGAGATGTTGGACTGTTTGAGGTGATTGGTGTGGATTTTTGTGGCCCGATGAGTGTTCCATCCTTGGGTGGGAGGCGCTACAGCTTCGGCGCAGTTGACTTCCGCAGCCGCTTCGTGCTGCATGATGCCTTGCGCTCCAAGGACGAGGCTACCTCTTCGTTCCGCCGGATGCTGACCACCATTCGCTCCCTGGGGTACACAGTTCGCCGGCTTCGGGTCGACAACGACACTGTGTTTCTTGGTGCTGCGTTCCGGAGCTTATTGGACGAGTTCAACATCGCCCTAGAGGTCACCGCCCCCTACGCTCATTGGCAGCATGGTCGCATCGAGCGGCAGTGGGGCACATTGGTTCCGATGGCACAGTCTATGATTCGGCATGCTGGGCTGCCGAAGTCCTATTGGGCGTTGGCTATGGCGGCAGCGGTGCACATCCGCAATCGGGTGTGCAGCAGTGGAGCTGGTGGCGTTCCGTATCAGCTTGTTACGGGTCGACCGGCTGACTTGAGTTCCATGCGGGTGTTTGGCTGCCCGGCTTATGTCCACGTGGACAAGTCGCAGCGCCGCAAACTGGACGATCGTGCATGGAAAGGCGTGTTTGTGGGCTACGCACCCGAGTCCCCTGCCTGGCTGGTGTACAACCCCACCACCCGACGTGTGGTGAGCAGCCGCAATGTGGTGTTTGACGAGAGTGCTATCATCTCCATGGGGGAGAGCTGTCCCGCACGTGAGATGCTGGATGCCGAGGCTGGTGATGACAGCACCTCTGATGAGGCGGCTAGGGAGAAGCCCGATACATTCGTGGGGGAGACACAGCCGGTGGATGAGGCTCCTCGTGAGGTGCCAGAAGTGGCGAAGGGGGAGCCTAGCACTTCCGTAGGGGAGACGCAGCAGCATACGTCGGGCGATATCAGTTCTCAGTCGATTGAGGACGAGCCGGATGCGAATTTGGGGGAGACAGCACCAGCGGAGCAGCATGGAACTGCACAAAGGTATAGCCTTCGGACGAGGCGTCCTCCGGGTCAGTGGTGGGTTGTTGGCAACACCGCAGCTATCAATCCAAGCAATGTCGTGCACGAGCCTGCGTCGTATAAACAAGCGCTACGAGGTCCTCAAGCCACGGAGTGGGAAGCAGCCATCAAGACTGAGTATGACTCGCTTGTATCGCGCAACACCTGGAAGCTGGTTCCCCGTCCTGCCGGTAGAAAGCTAGTGGACTCCAAGTGGGTGTTCAAGCTGAAGCGCGACTCTGATGGTAATATTGCAAGGTACAAGGCAAGACTAGTGGCGCGTGGCTTCACACAAGAGCATGGCGTGGACTATCACGAGACCTTTGCTCCTACTGTGCGGGTTATCTCTATCCGGGTGGTACTAGCGTTAGCTGCTTTCCATGATTGGGAGGTGGAGCAGCTGGATGTAGTGACAGCATTCCTGGAGGCCAACATCGACGAGGAGATATACATGCGACAGCCTGAAGGCTTCCGGAGTACTGACAGCAAAGGGACAGAGCTTGTGTGTCTGCTGAAAAAGGCCCTCTACGGCCTAAAGCAAGCTCCCAGAAACTGGAACAAGACTATCACTGCCTGGCTAGAGGAGTATGGCTTCTGCCAGTCCAAAGTGGATCCGTGTATTTTCATCTACCAGAAAGGAGGCCAATTGTACATCCTGGCCCTCTATGTGGACGACAGCATCATTGCCGGAGCAGCGGGCCGATTCATACCGGAGTTCAAGGTTGCATTTGGCAGCAGGTTCAACGTACAAGACCTTGGTCCAGTCTCGTGGCTGCTCGGCATGACGGTGGAGCGGGATCGTGGCACTGGCATCATCAGGCTTGGCCAGCGCCAGTACGTGCTCGACATGCTGGAGCGCTTCAACATGATGGACTGCAAGCCAGTGAGCTCACCAATGGCGGTAGATGCTGTGGGCAAGTGCGGGGACGAGACATCCGTCACGCAGCTGCCTCCCAGGTCGGTGCCCTATCAGAGCCTGATTGGAAGCCTGTTGTACGCCTCTGTGAGCACCCGACCAGACATCACCATGGCTGTCAGTCATCTCAGCCGATACATGGCCAATCCTTGCCACGCGCATTGGGAGCAGGCCAAGCGAGTGCTTCGGTATCTCAAAGGCACCGCTGATGCATCACTGGTGTACGGAAGCAGCGTGCAGTCATCCGAGTTGGTAGGCTGGTCGGACTCAGATTATGCGAGCGATGTGGCTGGGCGGCGCTCCCGCACAGGATACGTGTTCATGCTGAATGGTGCGGCAGTGAGCTGGAAGAGTCAGCGGCAGCAGACCGTGGCACTGTCCACAGCGGAGGCAGAGTACATGGCGCTGACCAGCGCTACTCAAGAGGCGATGTTTCTGAGGCAATTGATGCATGAGCTTCACCAGGACTCCGGCTCCGCTGTCACTATCCATGAAGACAACCAGAGCTGCATTGCACTCAGCAAGAACAGCATGACAACTGGCCGGAGCAAGCACATGGATGTGAGGTATCACTTCTGTCGGGAGAAGGTGGAGAGCGGCGATATCGAGGTCAAGTATTGTGCAACAGAGGACATGCTTGCCGATGCGCTCACCAAACCTTTGGTGAGTGAAAGGCACAAGAAGTTGTGCACTGCGATCATGGGTTTGCACGAGTAGCAAGGGGGAGTGTTGAACAGCATTGTTTGATATGGTAATCAAGTTGCTACTCAGCAATATTGATATCCAGTACGAGTGTTGCAGTGATAGGACAGCTGTGACTCAGCATATCTAGATGATAAGGTATTCAGCAATGCAATAGATATGGGTGCTGATAGTGGCAGGTTGCTGAGCGTTAGATATGATCTAAGGGCTCAGAATAGTGGTAGGCGTGTGCTCACCATGTGGTGGGCGCGTGTCATGATTGGGACGCGGACGGTGTCCTGTGATAGACAAGGATGAGACACTGCTGAAGGTGACAGACCTTCAGCGCCTTGTAGAGTGTGTAATCATTCTGTTTTCACCCATCAACTTTGTCACACTGCCCGGCAGGCCGTCAAGGGGACGGTCAAGATGTCTCACCAACTCGCACTCAAACAGCCCAGCGACGCGAGGAAAGACGCCAAATACCCAGATATTGGATCAAGTAATATAAAAACGAAGGCACAGGCTGAAAATCCAAAGCACAGGCGACTGAACAAGCGTTGTTCAAGCGAGTGAAACGGTCGGTGGTTTCTAGGCTCCAAGCAACACAGGAAAGTCGCTACCAGCCCGAATTCGAAGGCAAACCACCCAACAAAGAGAGTCAACCGCTTTTGCGACCCAGCCACACCTGAAGATCGTGTAGCACCACAGAAGCCCAAGACTCGCGCAAAAAAGGAGCTCAAGGTAACGGTTCTAGTCAAGTCTGTCGACTCCAACCGAGAGCAAAAGGAGGGCCCATAACCTGACAAAGTTGATGGGTGAAAACAGAATGATTACACACTCTACAAGACGCTCAAGGTCTGTCACCTTCAGCAGTGTCTCATCCTTGTCTATCACAGGACACCGTCCGCGTTACAATCATGACACGCGCCCACCACATGGTGAGCACACGCCTACCACTATTCTGAGCCCTTAGATCATATCTAACGCTCAGCAACCTGCCACTATCAGCACCCATATCTGTTGCATTGCTGAATAGATATGAAACAAGAGGGTGTTGCGATACCTGAAAGGGACATCGGATCGCAAACTGGTGTACGGTGGTGGGCGAGTGTCGGTAGCCTTGGAGGGCTATGCCGATGCAGACTACGCAGGCGATTCTGATGGCCGACGCTCTCGAACTGGTTTTGTGTTCGTGCTCAACGGTGCGGCAATCAGCTGGAAGAGCCAACGCCAACAGACGGTGGCATTGTCCACTGCGGAGGCGGAGTACATGGCGCTCACAGCAGCAGCACAGGAGGCCCTATTTCTGAGGCAACTCTTGGAGCAGATGGGACAACCTCAGGCCTCCGGGACTGTTCCGCACGAGGACAACCAGAGCTGCATCGCCCTCTGCAAAAACACCATGACGACGGGGCGCAGCAAGCACATCGACGTGAAGATGCACTTCTGTCGTGAGAAGCAGGAGAGCGGCGAGATTGTGGTGAAGTATTGTCCGACAGAGGTGATGCTCGCGGATGCACTAACCAAGCCTCCCGCTGCGGACAAGCATGGGCAACTCACCAAAGCAATCATGGGAAGTGGTAGTGAGTAGCGAGGGGGAGTGTCGAGAGCAGTTGTATGTCGCTACATCCCTGTACTGAAGAAATCGGTATTAAAAGCGATATAGTAGCTATTTGACGCTAGATTGAATTGTGACCGTTGGATAATAGATCTAACGGTCCAAGAAGCGTTTTCGGAGATAACCGCAATATTATTTATTTTAGTATGTGTGGTTCTAGCGGATATAAGAATGGAGCTCAAAGCACTGTAACCATCCTTTCTACGCTCCAACCTTCAATAGTTCTCGGGACGTCATGCAGGACGAAGCGAGACTTGAAGTCCGTAACGGCGAGGCTGGAGTAGCAGCCACCCAAAGAAGCCACGCCCATAGGACCGCAGAAGTCTACGCCGACCTTCTGAAAGACACGGTCAGGGTCCGCACACGGCGCACGCGAGATACGCGTCACACGGAAATGCCATCACCGGGAATCGATCCCGGCACCTCCGTGCCCGGAGTCGTACGCCGTAACCAAGTACCGCGCCGAAAAGTCGGTACCCATTGGGGATATATCTCATATATATACCCCCGTACTGCCCGAGCAACGGGCTCCCGCAGTACATCCACTATTGGCGAGATAGTAGGGCCAAGACTCCCCCGGAGTACAACGTACGGATGTGTCCATTATCGTGCCCACCACGGGGATCTCACAACACTCCCCCTAATGGACACCATCCGATCAACTCCGGTCAAACCCTAGCAACCCGCGTCATACGCGGAGGGCCCATAACCTATTGAAGGTTGGAGCGTAGAAAGGATGGTTACAGTGCTATGAGCTCCATTCTTATATCCGCTAGAACCACACATACTAAAATAAATAATATTGCGGTTATCTCCAAAAACGCTTCTTGGACCGTTAGATCTATTATCCAACGGTCACAATTCAATCTAGCGTCAAATAAGGCTAGGGATCAAGTGAATTTTGTCGATGTTGATGGTAATGATATTTTGAAACGTCGATGTTGATGGTATTGATATCTTGGATTGTCGATGTTGATAGTGTTGATAGTTTGGGATGCTGACATCGATGGCAATTTAAGCCGATATTATCGCCGATGTATTAATATTTGTGACGATATATCGTTACATCGGGCTTAAATAATCAACATCTTCCAATTGCTTTGATAATTGATGGCATTGATGCTAGCAGTACTGCCATCGTGTCGATGTCGATGTTGCAATGATATGTCCAAGACGCACGACGGGACAGCTCGGGAACGTGAAGCACATGGCGCAACGTGGCAGGAATCTTCGTACCGTCTGCAGCCGGCACAGTGATGCGGACAGTGCCAACGCCCACATCAAAAGCACTGATGCCCTTCACCCACAGCCGGTCGGACAACGCACGATAGTTCACGAAGTCACCACGTTTGCTGGTCATATGGTGGCTGGCTCCACTGTCGGCTAGCCACATCCATGTCTCCCCCTCATTCATCATCCATTGCTGGTGCTTCACTGAACGACCTAGCAGGACTGGCAGTGATGTCTACCCCAACAGGGAAGGCCACGGGAGACTCAAGACTCGCAGAATTGCCACTAGCACGCCTGTTAGGGCACTCTGACCGGCGATGGCCCTTCTTGCCACAACTGAAACAAATGCCGCGGAAGGGTCGTACTCCGACAGCTCCCACAGCCACACCACGTGAGTTTCCGGGGCCATGCATGGATTTTAGCTGCTCCTGAAGATCATGGACCTGGCGCTTCAAGGATTCAGCAGAGGTGTCACCGGAAAAGGCCGGAAAAGCTTCAGGGGGCGGCGCCTCCGTCTGAGTCCGGCCACGACTCTCAATACGCATGCCCTTCTGTCGAAGATCTCGCTTGACGGCGTCCATACTGTGATGGAGTGGTACTCTTGACGTAGACCCTTCACCAAGTACATGATGACCCGTCGGTCGTGAACGTCCTCCCCCACACGGGCGAGCTGGCGCTGAAGTCGGACCAACCGGTTCAAATATTGGAGACTGGTCTCATCGTCTGCCTGGGCCTTCTCCATATCTTGCAGCAGCTCAGCCAGACGGTAGATGCCATCGTCTTCATAGTGGTCCACCAGCGCAGTCCACGCCTTGAGGCCGCAGTTCTCGTCAACTTCATGGACATTCTCAATAATTGAGAGATCGTCCTCAGGCAGCGCCAGAATCAAAGTAGAGTACAAGTCGAGGTGTTGCTGCGCGGTAGCGGCGTCGTTCTCGAGGAGAGCCGGTGCCCAGCTCTGCATCAATCCAAAGGCACGAAACCTCTTCTTCCAGACATCAAAGTCTCTCCTTTCTCCACTGAACTTGGGAAGTTTGACAGAATCCATGGGTATTATATCTCGACAGCTCCGGAAAGTACCGAAAAAATCGACGGAAAATAGGCACCAACCACTGCCCGGCAGGCCTTCAAGGGGACGGTCAAGGTCCGGTCAACGGAGCTTCAGAACGAGCACGACAAGGCGCCGACCGAAGGCGAAGCTGTACTTCCGGAGTCTACACAGCCAAAGCAGACGGAAACCGGTTTCAGGAGGTCTGTCGGGGTTCGTCGTACAATTGGATAGTACACTGAGCAGGGATCCTTCACCAACTGAAAGCCAAAACCCAAGGGGAGCGAAAATGGACGAGGACTGCGAGAAAATCCCAACGAGCTGTACTTCCCGACTCAGAACAACGTAGGCAGGCGGACTATGGCCTTGGAAGGCCAGTCGAACGACGTCGTACACAGGTGACAGTACACTATTGCAAGATGTCTCACCAACTCGCACTCAAACAGCCCAGCGACGCAAGGAAAGACGCCAAATACCCAGATATTGGATCCAATAATATGAAAAAACGAAGGCGCAGGCTGAAAATCCAAAGCACAGGCGACTGAACAAGCGTTGTTCAAGCGAGTGAAACTGTCGGTGGTTTCTAGGCTCCAAGCAACACAGGAAAGTCGCTACCAGCCCGAATTCGAAGGCAAACCACCCAACAAAGAGAGTCAACCGCTTTTGCGACCCAGCCACACCTGAAGATCGTGTAGCACAACAGAAGCCCAAGACTCGCGCAAAAAAGAAGCTCAAGGTAACGGTTCTAGTCCAGTGTGTCGACTCCAACCGAGAGCAAAAGGAGGGCCCATAACCTGACAAAGTTGATGGGTGAAAACAGAATGATTACACACTCTACAAGACGCTGAAGGTCTGTCACCTTCAGCAGTGTCTCATCCTTGTCTATCACAGGACACCGTCCGCGTCCCAATCATGGCACGCGCCCACCACATGGTGAGCACACGCCTACCACTATTCTGAGCCCTTAGATAACATCATTGTTTGATATGGTAATCAAGTTGCTACTCAGCAATATTGGTATCCAGTACGAGTGTTGCAGTGATAGGACAGCTGTGACTCAGCATATCTAGATGATAAGGCATTCAGCAATGCAATATGTTAGTTTTGCGAATGGCGTAGCTAAAAGCAAACCTAGTATTTCAAAGACACGCAAAAGGCACATAGTAATCCTACTAGAGGCCCAAAAATACCGGTATTTAGGATGCCGATAATCAAGTAAGGGGAATAATAGTTTCAATACATTAGAGTATTGGAAATAATATTTAGTAGATTAGTGATCTTTTGCGCAAGATGCGCGCACAGTAGGGATCACGACTCGCGCTAGATAGGGCTATAAGTAGTAGCTCATGGTAGGTGACTCGCAAGGGAGTCACAAATTTCGTTGTTAGCTCAAGTGCGCGCCCGTTGGCGCACACTCCCCTGCACTTGCCTACGCTACAGCCTCAAGGTCCGCAGCCGTCGCTCCGCACCCCCTTAAGTTTGCTACCGTTGTGGCAGCACCCCTCACACGTGTCGTTACACTGTGCTTGCCCGAGCCTACCCGTTGGTAGCGCTTCGGCCCATCCCGTACAACGGAAGTTTTGCAAGATTGCTACCACTTGTTCACTTTTGGCCTAGCGTGGAGCACCTCACATCCGGAAGCGAGTCATACCGTCGTGTGCAACTCGCTAAGGCGAGTATCAAGAGCTTTTGTTTGCGTCATTTGGCCAACCACCGGCTACGTTACGGCCCACGCCGTCACCTTCTTTTGGCTTCCCGTACCCGTACATTTTTGCTGCTACTTCCCCGAGGTCCGTTGTCCCGCTCACGCCTCACAAGCTACTCAAGCGTTGCCACTCAACCATCCGAACGTAATTTTATCGTGTTTTGGCCCGTGCCTACCCGTTGGTAGCGCTCTCGCCCGTCCCGAAAACTCCCGTGTAACTTCCGGTTTTACACACGATTGCTACCCATTGGCTACTTTTGGACTAGCGGTAAGCACCTCATATGCAGAAACGAGCCACACCGTCGTGTGGAACTCGCCAAAACGAGTAGCAAGGGCTTTTACTTGCTTGATTTGGCCAACCACCGGCTTCGTTACCGCCAGCGCCGTCTTTTCTTTTTTGGCTTCACGTACTCGTACTTTTTTCTGCAAGATTGCTGCTACTTCCCCGAGGTCCGTTGTCCCGCTCACAAGGTACTCATCCGTTGTTTCGGCTTCCTCCGAACGTTGCGTAAATGTGATTTGGCCCGTACCTACCCGTTGGTAGCGCTCACGCCGGTCCCTTACAACGTCCGGTTTGCTCGATTGCTACCGATTGGTGGTTTTCTCGGTAGCTCAAGGCACCTCGAACTTGGACAAGAGACACACCGTTGTGAGTCTCTCGTCACGACGAGTCCGACGTGCCTTGAAACGCTTCATTTGGACTACCACCTGCTCGGTTACGGCCCGCGCCCGTCGGTTCCGCCGCCGGTACACGGAGAAGTACCATACCTAATTACAAAAAACTTCTACATTGGAGTCATATGGGAGACTTCATGCACGACGACTCCTTTTCGGTGCCGACGACTCATGATTGTTCTACGCGGCAGGAACCTGCCACCCATGTAATTTTCACCCCTTATGTGCCACAGTGTCACATAAAACGTTAGTTTTGCGAATGGCGTAGCTAAACGCAAACCTAGTTTTTCAAAGACACGCAAAAGGCACATAGTAATCGTACTAGAGGCCCAAAAATACCGGTATTTAGGATGCCGATAATCAAGTAAGGGGAATAATAGTTTCAATACATTAGAGTATTGGAAATAATATTTAGTAGAGTAGTGATCTTTTGCGCAAGATGCGCGCACAGTAGGGATCACGACTCGCGCTAGATAGGGCTATAAGTAGTAGCTCATGGCAGGTGACTCGCAAGGGAGTCACAAATTTCGCTGTTCCCGCCCTCCCGCCCTTGCTTTTGGGAGACTTCATGCACGACGACTCCTTTTCGGTGCCGACGACTCATGATTGTTCTACGCGGCAAGAACCTGCCACCCATGTAATTTTCACCCCTTATGTGCCACAGTGTCACATAAAAGATATGGGTGCTGATAGTGGCAGGTTGCTGAGCGTTAGATATGATCAAAGGGCTCAGAATAGTGGTAGGCGTGCGCTCACCATGTGGTGGGCGCGTGTCATGATTGGGACGCGGACGGTGTCCTGTGATAGACAAGGATGAGACACTGCTGAAGGTGACAGACCTTCAGCGTATTGTAGAGTGTTTAATCATTCTTTTTTCATCCGTCAACTTTGTCAGGTTATGGGCCCTCCTTTTGCTCTCGGTTGGAGTCGACACACTCGACTAGAACCGTTACCTTGAGCTTCTTTTTTGCGCGAGTCTTGGGCTTATGTTGTGCTACACGATCTTCAGGTGTGGCTGGGTCGCAAAAGCGGTTGACTCTCTTTGTTGGGTGGTTTGCCTTCGAATTCGGGTTGGTAGCGACTTTCCTCGCCTGCCGTGTATGATGTCTCCCATATGACTCCCATGTAGAGGTAGCAGCTGAGTCGAGCCACCAGTTATCAGAGCCCCGCGATGCATCGCAGAATGGTGGCTCGCGAAGTGTGGAAGTAGATTTGAACAGCATCCTTGCGGCACCGCCAATGACCAACATCCGCGATCAGCCTCTGAGAGCTGTAGGCGTCCCACAGCCATTGCGACAATGACTTGCGCCCCGAGTGCGAGGACACGCGAGAAATGTCGGTGGTGCGGCCCGTCGCATCCGGGAAGGCCCGCAAGAACGCAGCCCGGTACGCGGAGCCTAGGCAAGTGTACGCGCCAGCATTGAAGGTCGCAGGTCCCAGCGCCCGCGACCGAGGAGCGGACAGCAAATATCCCCTGGACGGTGGGCGGAAGCGCAGCAAATAATCCCGTAACAGATCCACGGGGCGAACTCCTAGAGAGCCGACACACTCAGGGATATAGGCGTTCGCGTCAATGCGGGAGTCCACGTTCTTGTCGACAAGCACCCGCAGGCCAATGTATTCGCCCCCGATGTCCAGATCCCGAGCTATGTAAACTTCGGAAGTAGGCAAAAACACTAGCTGCCCAGAAGCATCCACCTCATAGCAGACGCGAAGGTGCACAGCGGCCCGTCGTCGCAGGCAACCCAAGGTGCTGATCACCAAGGCCAACCGCCGATGGTGGCCAGAAGCGCAAGACAGATCAAAACCCGCTCGGAGGATGGCAGCAAACTCGGTCTTGGACAAACCGAGTCTACCGCGGCGACCGGTTTTCGCCAGTCGTCTGACCACCGCCATGACGTCCGCCACTGGAGCCTCACGGACGGCGTTAGGTAACGGCGCCCGCCCGACACGGGTCAAGGCGGAGCTTTGTCTCCGATGCCAGTCACTCACGGCCGAAAGGCGACCCGACACCGTGCCAGCATCCAGCCCACGGTCGTGTGTGCAGTGGTAGATGTAGCCTCGTAGCAACTCTGGAGCAGCAGGGAGTGGGGCCACCCCCCGCGCGTGACAGAAATCGGTAAAATCAGCTAGCCCTCCAGCGTAAGTGCGCTGAGACGAGACTCGTAGCCGACGAGCCTCCCAGTCCTCAGCGCCCCGAATCAACCGCACCCAGTCGGCACGGTGAGTTCCCAAGCCCGCGCCCCCAGGCGCAGGCATCCCCAACGCATGTGCTTCTACTCCCGCCAGTGCGCAATCCACACACACAAAGAGCTCAGGATGACCTGTGCAACTCCTTGCGGCGCAGCCCGGACACAACACCAGGTCGCATCCCGCGCAGGAATAAGAAGTCTGAAGCGGCCGATCCCCGCAAGCGCGGCAGCGAAGCGTGCCATGGGTGTGAGGTTGCAGGCCTGGCACATGAAGGGGGGAAGTACACAGCCACCACAGGCCAGTTAGTGGGGCCCAAGTCCACTCTGCTCCGTGGCAGAGGCAAAGCCCGAGAAGCCATGTGCCAAGCAGGAGCCGTGAATAGTCGTGAGCCCGCGTGCCAGTAGCCAACGACACAGCCCCCCCCCACAAAGCGCCACCAGGAAGCTGAGGTCCACACAGGGAGTATGAACACCGCAGCCGTGCGCTCTGGACAGCCGTGAAAGCAACGCCAAAAATGCCGCAGGATTGGCTCCGCCTCCGAAAAAGGAGGATTACACCACACAAGCAGCTCTGCCCAGTCATGCTCGAGACAAGAGTCAAGGGCGGACCAGAACCGGCAGCAAAACGCGTTGTGTCCAAGGGGGTCGGAACATGCGTCGACATCGAACGGACCGCACAGGGACGACAGCCTGCGGTACAGCCGCTCATCCATCATCCAGTCCCCCTCATCCCGGCGACCGGTAAGGCGCGAGATGCCGTCCGCGAGACGGTTCTGCACGCCAGGCAAGTGCCGTGCGATGGCCTCACACCCAAGCCCTCCTAGTAGGTCCAGTAAGGCCAGCACCACATCATTGAAATGCGGTACCATGGAGCCCCGTCGATTGATGGCACCCACCGATGCCTCCGAGTCCATCAAGAACAAAATACGGCGACCATGCAGAGCCACTGCCCACCTTGCCCCCCACCCGCAAATAGCACACCGTGCCACCACCGCAAGTCATCCTCCGCCGCATTATGTAAGATGCAGCGAACATCTGGAAGCCACGCCGCCGAACTGGAGAGATTCACATCGTAAACATCCCGAGCCACATAAAGCTCGCGTAGGCGCGCCTGCCCCAGCATAATAACATTGCAGCAGATTTGTAGCTTCCCCACCAAAGAAGCCCACTCCAGTCGCAGCGGGCTGTCTCCAAATGCATCAGCCCGAAGAAAAGCTTCGATGCGAGCTAAAAGCTTTGCGCATCGTGATGCAGAGAGCGTCATCACTCCCCTGACTGTGTCCAACTGTAGACCGGTCCACTCGCAAACCTCAGAGGGCCACGCGTTCTTGGAGTGCTTCACTGGAATGCCCAAGTCCCCCAGCACGCACAGTACCGACCAATATTGGAGGCGTTGTTGCCAAGCGGACAGGACTGGATGGTGGCCAACCCCAAAATCATCCAGGTATCCCCCCAGCGCTCGAATATTGGCGGGAGTTCCCTCAGGAGAAGACGGGCGGCAGTAACGGAGTCCAAGACGCCGAACCACATCTAGCACGAAGCGTGCCCATCGCTGTTGAATCCCCGGAGCTTGCTTAAGTCCGAAAGGCATGAAGCGATATCGATAATACTCCCCTGTAGCTGGGTGTCGAAATCCATGTACCTCACAGTCGCGTGCGAAGACAAGCCAAACGAGAAAGGCATCCGCGATGTCGAACTTGCTCACTGCCATGCCCCGCATCAAGAGAGGCGCCACCACATGCACCATGTCCAGTTCGCAAAGCACCCGCACCATGTACTCGTTGACGCCAGAGCGCAGAGCGTCCATAACATTGCGCACCTTCAGCGGGTCCCACTTGACTATGCAGGCTATCGGATTTACCACCCACGGCGCGTAGTCCAGCGGGCCCTCGCACAGCCCCATCGCGATCAGACGGTCGAAATCCCCAGCCGCCAGCTCGGCGTGCTCGACGCAAGTAATAGCTCATACCTAGTGACTCGCAAGGGAGTCATCATTTTCGCAGTCGGCACAGGGGCAGCGGAGCTATGCCCGACACCACTCGTGAAGCCGGACGTGGCAGAGAGCATGCAGACACAACCACCAATAATGTCACAGGGGGCGGCCCGGGCGCAACGGTCCGCCAAGACAGCCGCCTTGAGGCCCGCATTGCCTCCCTAACAGAGATCGTGGCGAGTATGCAGTCTCAGATGGCTCGTGTTCTTCAGAGTACAGGAGCGCCATCGACTACGCCTGACAGACGTGACACGCGTCCGGCAGGTGCGGATCTCCCCTCCTCTCTTCCCCCTGGCCTGTCGGGACCTTTCCAAGTCCCCTTGGCGGAGTTCAGCGGACCCAAGGGCACGGATGGACAAGGCCGTGGTACGCAAGATAGTCAACACTTTCTTCACTCCATGTTCGCCATGCACTTCGACCTGATGGCGCTCTCCACTGAGAGGGAGTCTCGCAAGTTTCGGGTCAACATGGGATATGTGGAGCCGGCGGTGGATGACGTGCCGCAGCATGTCCACCTGGTCCGCTACTGGAAGGGAGTGTTGGACTTCCTGTGGCGCATGTTACACGTGGACAGCGGGGACTTCAGCCCAGCCACAGCAGCCGGCCTAGCACGGCGCAAGCGGGTGGCCACCATCATCACCAGGATCAAGTGGTTATTCGCGGTAGTCGAGTCGCTTCAGCTCCGTCACGTGCCAGGGGAGCCTGCTCTTAGCTGGGAGGTGATCTACGCGTACGTGGTGCGGCTATACCACACAGACCTGGAGGGCCAGGACGTGCCTCCGGTGTTTGACCAGTTTTGGGGGCCTATGGTGGCGCGGCTCACCGAGCTGCTGGATCAGGGTGTGAAGCCACATCTTCACGACGAGATGCAGGAGCAGTTGAGGTGTGCAGCTCGCGGTCGGCTGAACCACTCGTGGATCCACGAGCTTGCCCAAGACTTCGGACTACCGGCGACCCGCAAGACCAAGTCCAAGCGTTGCCTCCTCTGCCATGGGACGGATCACTCCATGACCGATCACGGCAGCCGCCCCATCACCATTCCGTGCCCGCGCTGCGGGAACCTGCATGCCCTATCGGGTCCGTTGAAGACGGCCTGCCCCAAGTAGGGGCGCCCGGTGGGGCCCCGCTGGAGCTCCGGGTCCCCAGGGTTTCCTGGTCTGAGTTCTACGCTACCCTCCGATGACCGGGCTGGTGCGGTTCTATTCGTACTAGCTTCAGTATTTGGAGACCAATGTGAGCGTGTCTTACGCGTGTGTGCCGCCACGGGTACCACACTCGGAGAGGCGCTAGTGGACCTGCCCCGGGAGTGGGGGGTAGGAAGGATTGATAACCCGACTCCTTCGCATATCAAGTTGATGTGCCGGGAGGTGGCGGTGGCGGTGGGATTGCTCCCCCCGCGTGGCGAGGAGGCGCTGCTGGGTGACTTGTTAGACTTCCTGGCCATGGATTGTGCGGTGGTGCGTCGGCGATACAAGCACACGCAGAGGTGGTACGTGGAAATGGGGCTATTGGACGGGGCGCCTCCCCTCCTCACTCTGTCAGTGCCGCCTCGGACAACCTGCGATTGGCACATATGGGCCTCGCGGCAGCCCACGGCAGGGGACGACTGCTTTGGGGTACGAGAGGCCGGGCGACGATTTAACCCCGAGAGGCTACTTGCACTTGACTTCATGCCGCTCGACATGCGGCAGTCGCTTGTCGAGGGCGTACGCTACGTATGGAGTGCTTGGCCCCCACGGTGCACCAAGAAGAACTATCAGTCTTGCGTCGAGCACGCCGAGCTGGCGGCTGGGGATTTCGACCGTCTGATCGCGATGGGGCTGTGCGAGGGCCCGCTGGACTACGCGCCGTGGGTGGTAAATCCGATAGCCTGCATAGTCAAGTGGGACCCGCTGAAGGTGCGCAATGTTATGGACGCTCTGCGCTCTGGCGTCAACGAGTACATGGTGCGGGTGCTTTGCGAACTGGACATGGTGCATGTGGTGGCGCCTCTCTTGCTGCGGGGCATGGCAGTGAGCAAGTTCGACATCGCGGATGCCTTTCTCGTTTGGCCTGTCTTCGCACGCGACTGTGAGGTACAGGGATTTCGACACCCAGCTACAGGGGAGTATTATCGATATCGCTTCATGCCTTTCGGACTTAAGCAAGCTCCGGGGATTCAACAGCGATGGGCACGCTTCGTGCTAGATGTGGTTCAGCGTCTTGGACTCCGTTACTGCCGCCCGTCTTCTCCTGAGGGAACTCCCGCCAATATTCGAGCGCTGGGGGGATACCTGGATGATTTTGGGGTTGGCCACCATCCAGTCCTGTCCGCTTGGCAACAACGCCTCCAATACTGGTCGGTATTGTGCGTGCTGGGGGACTTGGGCATTCCAGTGAAGCACTCCAAGAACGCGTGGCCCTCTGAGGTTTGCGAGTGGACCGGTCTACAGTTGGACACAGTCAGGGGAGTGATGACGCTCTCTGCATCACGATGCGCAAAGCTTCTAGCGCGCATCGAAGCTTTTCTTCGGGCTGATGCAGTCGGGGACAGCCCGCTACGACTGGAGTGGGCTTCTTTGGTGGGGAAGCTACAATTCTGCTGCAATGTGGGGAATTATGTGGCTCGGGTTGTTTACGATGTGAATCTCCCCTGTTCGGCGGCGTGGCTTCCAAATGTTCGCTGCATCTTACATAAGGCGGCGGTGGATGACTTGCGGTGGTGGCACGGTGTGCTATCTGCGGGTGGGGGGCAGCGACGCCTCTTGTGGCACGCTGAAGATGCAGCGTGTCTATGGGGACCACGGTTGTTGCCAATTCTGCCCCGGGACTTGGGCAAAGGGCTGTATGATGGCACTGTGGCAATCATCACCACGGACGCCTGTGGCTGGGCTGGTGGGGCGTGGTGGGAGCACCGCCGCATACACTACTCCTTCACGCCGGAGCAGCTCGCGGGGCGGTACCAGGACTCTGCCAACCTGCGGGAGCTCTACATCCCCCTATTTGCGGTGCGCAAGTGGGCAGTGGCTCTGCATGGTCGCCGTATTTTGTTCTTGATGGACTCGGAGGCATCGGTGGGTGCCATCAATCGACGGGGCTCAATGGTACCGCATTTCAATGATGTGGTGCTGGCCTTACTGGACCTACTCGGGGGGCTTGGGTGTGAGGCCATCGCACGGCACTTGCCTGGCGTACAGAACCGTCTCGCGGACGGCATCTCGCGCCTTACCGGTCGCCGGGATGAGGGGGACTGGATGATGGATGAGCGGCTGTGCCGCAGGCTGTCGTCCCTGTGCGGTCCGTTCGATGTCGACGCATGTTCCGACCCCCTTGGACACAACGCGTTTTGCTGCCGGTTCTGGTCCGCCCTTGACTCTTGTCTCGAGCATGACTGGGCAGAGCTGCTTGTGTGGTGTAATCCTCCTTTTTCGGAGGCGGAGCCAATCCTGCGGCATTTTTGGCGTTGCTTTCACGGCTGTCCAGAGCGCACGGCTGCGGTGTTCATACTCCCTGTGTGGACCTCAGCTTCCTGGTGGCACTTTGTGGGGGGGGGCTGTGTCGTTGGCTACTGGCACGCGGGCTCACGACTATTCACGGCTCCTGCTTGGCGCATGGCTTCTCGGGCTTTGCCTCTGCCACGGAGCATAGTGGACTTGGGCCCCACTAACAGGCCTGTGGTGGCTGTGTACTTCCCCCCTTCATGTGCCAGGCATGCAACCTCACACCCATGGCACGCTTCGCTGCCGCGCTTGTGGGGATCGGCCGCTTCAGACTTCTTATTCCTGCACGGGATGCGACCTGGTGTTGTGTCCGGGCTGCGCCGCAAGGAGTTGCACATGTCATCCTGAGCTCTTTGTGTGTGTGGATTGCGCACTGGCGGGAGTAGAAGCACATGCGTTGGGGATGCTATTGAAGGTTGGAGCGTAGAAAGGATGGTTACATTGCTTTGAGCTCCACTCTTATATCCGCTAGAACCACACAAACTGAAATAAATAATATTGCGGTTATCTCCAAAAACGCTTCTTGGACCGTTAGATCTATTATCCAACGGTCACAATTCAATCTAGCGTCAAGTAGCTACTATATCGCTTTTAATACCGATGTCTTCAGTATAGTGATGTAGCGACATACAACTGCTCTCGACACTCCCCCTCGCTACTCACTACCACTTCCCATGATTGCTTTGGTGAGTTGCCCATGCTTGTCCGCAGCGAGAGGCTTGGTTAGTGCATCCGCGAGCATCACCTCTGTCGGACAATACTTCACCACAATCTCGCCGCTCTCCTGCTTCTCACGACAGAAGTGCATCTTCACGTCGATGTGCTTGCTGCGCCCCGTCGTCATGGTGTTTTTGCTGAGGGCGATGCAGCTCTGGTTGTCCTCGTGCAGAACAGTCCCGGAGGCTTGAGGTTGTCCCATCTGCTCCAAGAGTTGCCTCAGAAATAGGGCCTCCTGAGCTGCTGCTGTGAGCGCCATGTACTCCGCCTCCGCGGTGGACAATGCCACCGTCTGTTGGCGTTGGCTCTTCCAGCTGATTGCCGCACCGTTGAGCATGAACACAAAACCAGTTCGAGAGCGTCGCATGGACTGGATCCGGATCCTACGGCTCCGCGAATCCCCGAGACTACTCGGGTTCGGACTCGGTCTCGTGGGTCCGGACCCTAGAATCACAGGTAATCGCGGGATCCGAACCCTAGGTTCGGTAGGTAATCGCGGGATCCGAACCCTAGAATCATAGGTAATCGTTGGATCCGGTACCAGTTATTGTAAGTAATCGTTGGATCCGGTACCAGTTATTGTAAGTAATCGTAGGATCCGGTACCAGTTATTGTAAGTAATCGTAGGATCCGGTATTCATCGTACTTTAATGGATCCGCGGTTATCGCGAGTACCTCATCCTCGCAAAACGATGTGGAATCGCGATACCCAATCAGTACTTGCGATTCCGAGTATCTCACGATTATGTGGTGGCCCGAAGTGACACGCTGTTTTTTTGGGAGGTATTTGGCAATGCAAATCTGCTGAGGTGTATGCCTAGGATTGGTTCAATAGCCCCGATTGTTGTCATTCCGCAGCCTTGAATCGATTGTAGCCCACCCAAGGGGCAATTAAACGGTGCGTACGCGCTTGAAATCCACCATAATCTGCCCGTCCACATCCAACTCCTATTATAGTAAGCAACAATGGCGGGGCAAGCGGGAAGTAGTAGACCGTCTAGATCAGGGAAGAGCTTGCCATCGACGGCTATCCAACGTACAGAAGAGGAGCTTGTTGGGAATTCAGATAGGGTGTTCAGGATACCTCAGTCAAAATCTACTGTATGGGATCCAAGCATGAGCAGGCGCATAGAATTAGTAGAGATGCAAAAATTGAATTTGCATTACAAATTTCCCCCAAAATGCGCAATTTACATCAATTTGCATGAGTACTTCGAGTACTTGTTGGAATCGCGAACCCAACGAATCCAACGGAACCAAAAATTTAGAAGCACTCATGTACTCGGTTCCGGAACCGAAAACACAAGTACTCGCTGGATCCGAACCCTAAAATCACAGGTAATTGCTGGATCCGAACCCTAAAATCGCAGGTAATCGCGGGATCCGGACCCTATAATCAAAGGTAATCGCGGGGTCCGAACCCTAGAATCACAGGTAATCGCGGGATCCGGATCCATTTTTTAGAGGTACTCACTAGTTCCGGATCCTAAAAAATCAAGTACTCATGGATCCGAACCCAACAAAAAAATGGCGGATCCAGTCCCTGGAGCGTCGGCCATCAGAATCGCCCGCGTAGTCTGCATCGGCATAGCCCTCCAAGGCTACCGACACTCGCCCACCACCGTACACCAGTTTGCGATCCGATGTCCCTTTCAGGTATCGCAGCACCCTCTTGCCCTGCTCCCAGTGCACCATTGACGCTTTCGCCATGTGTCGGCTCAGGTAGCTGACTGCCATGGTGATGTCTGGCCTGGTGCTCACCGAGGCATATAGCACACTGCCAATCAAACTCTGGTATGGTAGTGACGGAGCTGAGCCACTGTCGTCTGTGCGCTCTGCCATAGAGCCAAGTGCCATTGGTGTGCTCACGGGTTTAGCGTCCAACATGTTGAACCTCTCCAGCATGTCTAAGATGTATTGACGCTGACCCAACTTAACCACTCGCGCAGCACGATCACGCTCCACCGTCATTCCCCGAAGCCATGCAACTGGTCCCATGTCCTGCACACTGAACCTTTGACCAAATGCCCGCTTAAAGCTGACGATGAAGGTTCCACCAGGACCGGCCAAGATGCAGTCGTCAACGTACAAGGCCAAGATGTAGAGACGCGTGCCGCTGCCATGGACGAAGATGCAGGGGTCTACCTTGGACTGGCGGAAACCGTACTCCACGAGCCAAGTGGTGATGGTCTTGTTCCAGTAGCGTGGGGCTTGCTTCAAGCCATACAGTGCTCTCATAAGTAGACAGACTTGCTCTTGGCCGTTCTCATCCGTCGGCCTCATGTAACCCTCAGGCTGTCGCATGTACATGGTCTCAGAGAGGTCAGCCTCCAGAAAGGCTGTATTGACATCGAGTTGTTCCATCTCCCAGTCATAATGTGCAGCGAGAGCCATAATGACCCGGAGCGAAGCAACCTTTACAGTCGGAGCAAAAGTCTCGTCGTAGTCAACGCCATGCTCTTGGGTGAAGCCCCGCGCCACAAGCCTGGCCTTATATCTAGCAATGCTGCCATCAGGGTTGCGTTTGAGCTTGAACACCCACTTAGAGTCCACCAACTTACGACCCGCAGGTCGAGGAACCAGCTTCCAGGTCTTTCGAGTCATCAATGACTCATACTCGCTGTCAATAGCCGCTTGCCAGTGTTTGGCATCCGGACTGCGCAGAGCTTGCTTATATGATGTTGGCTCGAGAGGCTGGTGAGGCTTTGCCATGTTGGCGGCAACATCATCACCACGACTGTTGGCCATCCACCACTGCCCCGGAGGTCGAGAGTGCCGGGTGCTGCGCCTCGGAGCAACGCCATCGCCAGGAACAAGCTCCCCTGGCTCCTGACTCCCGCCCTCTTGGTCACCAGGGACATTATCATGCTCCCCATGCTCTTGACTCCCGCTCTCTGTGTTTCGACTCATCAAAAGGAGTGGGTGCTTTTCGAGGATGAACCGCCAACCAATGTATCATAGCAAAACTGTTTCAAAGTGCACGCGTATGGTGGTGTTAGCAAGTATGGCATGACACCTTTGTTTGTGACCGTGGGGAGCTGCGGCGTCAAGGCAACGAGCAAGGGCGTAAAAGGTGAGGTGTATCCCACCTTGTTGCATGAGCACATGATGCCCGCGTGTGAGGCTTTGAGGGCAAAAAGGCCCTCGGTCGAGGCGCAACATCAATGGATTTTTCAGCAAAATAACGCTAAAGCGCATGCTTGCAAGAAGGTTGGGAATTGGCTTTCGTCTCAATCCGGCTTTCGAGTGAAGCAATGGCCTGCCAACAGCCCTGCCCTTAGTTGGATTGAAAACATGTGGGGTATTGTGTCGAGTAGATTACCAAAAATGTTTGGACTTGTCCCCACGCAATTTTGAGGCGGCTATAAAACACGAGTGGGAAACAATTCCTTACTCTGCCCATTGCGCCGTGTTCAACTCCATCCCCAAACGGCTAGCGGAGTGCATAGCAAACGATGGAGGAACAACTCACTATTAGGGTAAATTTAAGGTTTCAGATAGGTTGGCATGCAAATCAACACATTTCTGATAAGTCGAGTTCCATCCAACAGTTGGACGTTTAAAAAAATTGCGTACAGCGGCGGGAGACCGAAAAAACTTGGCGAAACCTAGCGGGAACTCATCAAAACTTTGTTCTTCGCAGCCAAGACCGCCAACCGATCCGTTAAGGACGCATCACGTTGACGGTGGTGTTTGGAATGCTGGGGTATGTGCTTGTGCCAAACACACCCGCCCCACGCGTGGCACGCGTTGGGAATTAGGCTCGGCGGTCAATAGGACTGAAGAATTGGTAAACATATATCGACAAACCCCGCACAAATCGTCTCAGGAGGTGAGCCGACTTCGATGGGTGTTGCGTGGCACTGCGGCTCAGTAGTGCCGGAAGAATTCGTAAATTAAAATAATTATTCTGTTCAAATTGTTGTGTGGAAGTTTGATCTCGTGAGTAGGCGCGTTCGACGCGCATTGAAAGTACGCGTCCAACGGTACCTGTAATAAAACGTTTTGACCATATGTGAGTAAGCTATGATCGCTTGAACATTGTGGCCGAAAGCGGCTTGCCCTTAGGTTGTGCGCATATCGGTGGTAAGTCTACATACGCGATTTCGTGCGTTTCCCCCACAGCGGCCTTCCCAACACCTCCTCCCTCCGTCGCCTATGCATTATTTTTGCGCGACCGTCACATTAGCGTTCATATTGCGGCGATGTGCACCGGTTACTCTTTTCGTCTACCAAGCCCGGCGACTATTTGAAAGAGCGTGCCGCACGGGTGCGGGCGCGACAACCCCAAGTACACATGCCCGGCAGTGTTCGAACTCGCCCGTTGCAGTTGTCGGCGCATTTCAGGTTGCGCGCAAAAGCATTGCCTGGGACTTCATGATATTTGTCAATAATATCGACGCATGATTACATTTTCTACTTGCGAGGGTGCGAAATCTTGTCCGGACTTTTGTGGAGTGTTGGAAATATTCAAAATTCCCTAATCGCTGCGGGAGACCGCAAAGCTATGCGATACCTACCGGGAGCTCGTCAAAACTTTGTTCTTCGCTGCCGAGACCGCCAACCGCGCCAACGCGCTGTCTTTTCCTTGTGTCGACCCTATTGCTCACGTCGGTTGCCGCCGATCCGTAGTATGCCACCTTCTCCATGTGTACTCGCAAGGTGTTGGCGCCTCGTCCACTAAGCCGAACGACTTGGCAGCGCTCGTGAGGCCGCGCAGGAGTGTTAAGCAACCGTGAGGGTTGTCGAGAGGTGGTGCCGGGGCGCTGCAGCTACCGGGATAGTGGACAACACGCCTAAGGCGGACATGCCCCGAGCGCCCTTGGCGTCCCGAGAAGCCACCCTCCTCGTGAAGGTGGGTGTAAAGCGCGGCGATTAATGCCCCCACTTGCCAAGATGCTGCAGCAGAGGCAAGGAGTGAGTGTGATTGCTGGGGCGGTCCGCTGGTACCGGAACAAGTACTAAGCGCGCGTGATGAGGATCCGTGTTTCACTAACATTCAAGCACATGCGCGCACGGCTATGCTTTGCCAAACAATGGGTACGGAAGTCATGGCACAATGTGGTTGTGACAGATAGCAAGTACTTTTGGCTGTCCAATAAGGGGCCCGGGAACAAGGAGTGGGTGCTTTTCGAGGATGAACCGCCAACCAATGTATCATAGCAAAACTGTTTCAAAGTGCACGCGTATGGTGGTGTTAGCAAGTATGGCATGACACCTTTGTTTGTGACCGTGGGGAGCTGCGGCGTCAAGGCAACGAGCAAGGGCGTAAAAGGTGAGGTGTATCCCACCTTGTTGCATGAGCACATGATGCCCGCGTGTGAGGCTTTGATGGCAAAAAGGCCCTCGGTCGAGGCGCAACATCAATGGATTTTTCAGCAAAATAACGCTAAAGCGCATGCTTGCAAGAAAGTTGGGAATTGGCTTTCGTCTCAATCCGGCTTTCGAGTGAAGCAATGGCCTGCCAACAGCCCTGCCCTTAGTTGGATTGAAAACATGTGGGGTATTGTGTCGAGTAGATTACAAAAAATGTTTGGACTTGTCCCCACGCAATTTTGAGGCGGCTATAAAACACGGGTGGGAAACAATTCCTTACTCTGTCCATTGCGCCGTGTTCAACTCCATCCCCAAACGGCTAGCGGAGTGCATAGCAAACGATGGAGGAACAACTCACTATTAGGGTAAATTTAAGGTTTCAGATAGGTTGGCATGCAAATCAACACAATTCTGATAAGTCGAGTTCCATCCAACAGTTGGACGTTTAAAAAAATTGCGTACAGCGGCGGGAGACCGAAAAAACTTGGCGAAACCTAGCGGGAACTCATCAAAACTTTGTTCTTCGCAGCCAAGACCGCCAACCGATCCGTTAAGGACGCATCACGTTGACGGTGGTGTTTGGAATGCTGGGGTATGTGCTTGTGCCAAACACACCCGCCCCACGCGTGGCACGCGTTGGGAATTAGGCTCGGCGGTCAATAGGACTGAAGAATTGGTAAACATATATCGACAAACCCCGCACAAATCGTCTCAGGAGGTGAGCCGACTTCGATGGGTGTTGCGTGGCACTGCGGCTCAGTAGTGCCGGAAGAATTCGTAAATTAAAATAATTATTCTGTTCAAATTGTTGTGTGGAAGTTTGATCTCGTGAGTAGGCGCGTTCGACGCGCATTGAAAGTACGCGTCCAACGGTACCTGTAATAAAACGTTTTGACCATATGTGAGTAAGCTATGATCGCTTGAACATTGTGGCCGAAAGCGGCTTGCCCTTAGGTTGTGCGCATATCGGTGGTAAGTCTACATACGCGATTTCGTGCGTTTCCCCCACAGCGGCCTTCCCAACACCTCCTCCCTCCGTCGCCTATGCATTATTTTTGCGCGACCGTCACATTAGCGTTCATATTGCGGCGATGTGCACCGGTTACTCTTTTCGTCTACCAAGCCCGGCGACTATTTGAAAGAGCGTGCCGCACGGGTGCGGGCGCGACAACCCCAAGTACACATGCCCGGCAGTGTTCGAACTCGCCCGTTGCAGTTGTCGGCGCATTTCAGGTTGCGCGCAAAAGCATTGCCTGGGACTTCATGATATTTGTCAATAATATCGACGCATGATTACATTTTCTACTTGCGAGGGTGCGAAATCTTGTCCGGACTTTTGTGGAGTGTTGGAAATATTCAAAATTCCCTAATCGCTGCGGGAGACCGCAAAGCTATGCGATACCTACCGGGAGCTCGTCAAAACTTTGTTCTTCGCTGCCGAGACCGCCAACCGCGCCAACGCGCTGTCTTTTCCTTGTGTCGACCCTATTGCTCACGTCGGTTGCCGCCGATCCGTAGTATGCCACCTTCTCCATGTGTACTCGCAAGGTGTTGGCGCCTCGTCCACTAAGCCGAACGACTTGGCAGCGCTCGTGAGGCCGCGCAGGAGTGTTAAGCAACCGTGAGGGTTGTCGAGAGGTGGTGCCGGGGCGCTGCAGCTACCGGGATAGTGGACAACACGCCTAAGGCGGACATGCCCCGAGCGCCCTTGGCGTCCCGAGAAGCCACCCTCCTCGTGAAGGTGGGTGTAAAGCGCGGCGATTAATGCCCCCACTTGCCAAGATGCTGCAGCAGAGGCAAGGAGTGAGTGTGATTGCTGGGGCGGTCCGCTGGTACCGGAACAAGTACTAAGCGCGCGTGATGAGGATCCGTGTTTCACTAACATTCAAGCACATGCGCGCACGGCTATGCTTTGCCAAACAATGGGTACGGAAGTCATGGCACAATGTGGTTGTGACAGATAGCAAGTACTTTTGGCTGTCCAATAAGGGGCCCGGGAACAAGGAGTGGGTGCTTTTCGAGGATGAACCGCCAACCAATGTATCATAGCAAAACTGTTTCAAAGTGCACGCGTATGGTGGTGTTAGCAAGTATGGCATGACACCTTTGTTTGTGACCGTGGGGAGCTGCGGCGTCAAGGCAACGAGCAAGGGCGTAAAAGGTGAGGTGTATCCCACCTTGTTGCATGAGCACATGATGCCCGCGTGTGAGGCTTTGATGGCAAAAAGGCCCTCGGTCGAGGCGCAACATCAATGGATTTTTCAGCAAAATAACGCTAAAGCGCATGCTTGCAAGAAAGTTGGGAATTGGCTTTCGTCTCAATCCGGCTTTCGAGTGAAGCAATGGCCTGCCAACAGCCCTGCCCTTAGTTGGATTGAAAACATGTGGGGTATTGTGTCGAGTAGATTACAAAAAATGTTTGGACTTGTCCCCACGCAATTTTGAGGCGGCTATAAAACACGGGTGGGAAACAATTCCTTACTCTGTCCATTGCGCCGTGTTCAACTCCATCCCCAAACGGCTAGCGGAGTGCATAGCAAACGATGGAGGAACAACTCACTATTAGGGTAAATTTAAGGTTTCAGATAGGTTGGCATGCAAATCAACACAATTCTGATAAGTCGAGTTCCATCCAACAGTTGGACGTTTAAAAAAATTGCGTACAGCGGCGGGAGACCGAAAAAACTTGGCGAAACCTAGCGGGAACTCATCAAAACTTTGTTCTTCGCAGCCAAGACCGCCAACCGATCCGTTAAGGACGCATCACGTTGACGGTGGTGTTTGGAATGCTGGGGTATGTGCTTGTGCCAAACACACCCGCCCCACGCGTGGCACGCGTTGGGAATTAGGCTCGGCGGTCAATAGGACTGAAGAATTGGTAAACATATATCGACAAACCCCGCACAAATCGTCTCAGGAGGTGAGCCGACTTCGATGGGTGTTGCGTGGCACTGCGGCTCAGTAGTGCCGGAAGAATTCGTAAATTAAAATAATTATTCTGTTCAAATTGTTGTGTGGAAGTTTGATCTCGTGAGTAGGCGCGTTCGACGCGCATTGAAAGTACGCGTCCAACGGTACCTGTAATAAAACGTTTTGACCATATGTGAGTAAGCTATGATCGCTTGAACATTGTGGCCGAAAGCGGCTTGCCCTTAGGTTGTGCGCATATCGGTGGTAAGTCTACATACGCGATTTCGTGCGTTTCCCCCACAGCGGCCTTCCCAACACCTCCTCCCTCCGTCGCCTATGCATTATTTTTGCGCGACCGTCACATTAGCGTTCATATTGCGGCGATGTGCACCGGTTACTCTTTTCGTCTACCAAGCCCGGCGACTATTTGAAAGAGCGTGCCGCACGGGTGCGGGCGCGACAACCCCAAGTACACATGCCCGGCAGTGTTCGAACTCGCCCGTTGCAGTTGTCGGCGCATTTCAGGTTGCGCGCAAAAGCATTGCCTGGGACTTCATGATATTTGTCAATAATATCGACGCATGATTACATTTTCTACTTGCGAGGGTGCGAAATCTTGTCCGGACTTTTGTGGAGTGTTGGAAATATTCAAAATTCCCTAATCGCTGCGGGAGACCGCAAAGCTATGCGATACCTACCGGGAGCTCGTCAAAACTTTGTTCTTCGCTGCCGAGACCGCCAACCGCGCCAACGCGCTGTCTTTTCCTTGTGTCGACCCTATTGCTCACGTCGGTTGCCGCCGATCCGTAGTATGCCACCTTCTCCATGTGTACTCGCAAGGTGTTGGCGCCTCGTCCACTAAGCCGAACGACTTGGCAGCGCTCGTGAGGCCGCGCAGGAGTGTTAAGCAACCGTGAGGGTTGTCGAGAGGTGGTGCCGGGGCGCTGCAGCTACCGGGATAGTGGACAACACGCCTAAGGCGGACATGCCCCGAGCGCCCTTGGCGTCCCGAGAAGCCACCCTCCTCGTGAAGGTGGGTGTAAAGCGCGGCGATTAATGCCCCCACTTGCCAAGATGCTGCAGCAGAGGCAAGGAGTGAGTGTGATTGCTGGGGCGGTCCGCTGGTACCGGAACAAGTACTAAGCGCGCGTGATGAGGATCCGTGTTTCACTAACATTCAAGCACATGCGCGCACGGCTATGCTTTGCCAAACAATGGGTACGGAAGTCATGGCACAATGTGGTTGTGACAGATAGCAAGTACTTTTGGCTGTCCAATAAGGGGCCCGGGAACAAGGAGTGGGTGCTTTTCGAGGATGAACCGCCAACCAATGTATCATAGCAAAACTGTTTCAAAGTGCACGCGTATGGTGGTGTTAGCAAGTATGGCATGACACCTTTGTTTGTGACCGTGGGGAGCTGCGGCGTCAAGGCAACGAGCAAGGGCGTAAAAGGTGAGGTGTATCCCACCTTGTTGCATGAGCACATGATACCCGCGTGTGAGGCTTTGATGGCAAAAAGGCCCTCGGTCGAGGCGCAACATCAATGGATTTTTCAGCAAAATAACGCTAAAGCGCATGCTTGCAAGAAAGTTGGGAATTGGCTTTCGTCTCAATCCGGCTTTCGAGTGAAGCAATGGCCTGCCAACAGCCCTGCCCTTAGTTGGATTGAAAACATGTGGGGTATTGTGTCGAGTAGATTACAAAAAATGTTTGGACTTGTCCCCACGCAATTTTGAGGCGGCTATAAAACACGAGTGGGAAACAATTCCTTACTCTGCCCATTGCGCCGTGTTCAACTCCATCCCCAAACGGCTAGCGGAGTGCATAGCAAACGATGGAGGAACAACTCACTATTAGGGTAAATTTAAGGTTTCAGATAGGTTGGCATGCAAATCAACACAATTCTGATAAGTCGAGTTCCATCCAACAGTTGGACGTTTAAAAAAATTGCGTACAGCGGCGGGAGACCGAAAAAACTTGGCGAAACCTAGCGGGAACTCATCAAAACTTTGTTCTTCGCAGCCAAGACCGCCAACCGATCCGTTAAGGACGCATCACGTTGACGGTGGTGTTTGGAATGCTGGGGTATGTGCTTGTGCCAAACACACCCGCCCCACGCGTGGCACGCGTTGGGAATTAGGCTCGGCGGTCAATAGGACTGAAGAATTGGTAAACATATATCGACAAACCCCGCACAAATCGTCTCAGGAGGTGAGCCGACTTCGATGGGTGTTGCGTGGCACTGCGGCTCAGTAGTGCCGGAAGAATTCGTAAATTAAAATAATTATTCTGTTCAAATTGTTGTGTGGAAGTTTGATCTCGTGAGTAGGCGCGTTCGACGCGCATTGAAAGTACGCGTCCAACGGTACCTGTAATAAAACGTTTTGACCATATGTGAGTAAGCTATGATCGCTTGAACATTGTGGCCGAAAGCGGCTTGCCCTTAGGTTGTGCGCATATCGGTGGTAAGTCTACATACGCGATTTCGTGCGTTTCCCCCACAGCGGCCTTCCCAACACCTCCTCCCTCCGTCGCCTATGCATTATTTTTGCGCGACCGTCACATTAGCGTTCATATTGCGGCGATGTGCACCGGTTACTCTTTTCGTCTACCAAGCCCGGCGACTATTTGAAAGAGCGTGCCGCACGGGTGCGGGCGCGACAACCCCAAGTACACATGCCCGGCAGTGTTCGAACTCGCCCGTTGCAGTTGTCGGCGCATTTCAGGTTGCGCGCAAAAGCATTGCCTGGGACTTCATGATATTTGTCAATAATATCGACGCATGATTACATTTTCTACTTGCGAGGGTGCGAAATCTTGTCCGGACTTTTGTGGAGTGTTGGAAATATTCAAAATTCCCTAATCGCTGCGGGAGACCGCAAAGCTATGCGATACCTACCGGGAGCTCGTCAAAACTTTGTTCTTCGCTGCCGAGACCGCCAACCGCGCCAACGCGCTGTCTTTTCCTTGTGTCGACCCTATTGCTCACGTCGGTTGCCGCCGATCCGTAGTATGCCACCTTCTCCATGTGTACTCGCAAGGTGTTGGCGCCTCGTCCACTAAGCCGAACGACTTGGCAGCGCTCGTGAGGCCGCGCAGGAGTGTTAAGCAACCGTGAGGGTTGTCGAGAGGTGGTGCCGGGGCGCTGCAGCTACCGGGATAGTGGACAACACGCCTAAGGCGGACATGCCCCGAGCGCCCTTGGCGTCCCGAGAAGCCACCCTCCTCGTGAAGGTGGGTGTAAAGCGCGGCGATTAATGCCCCCACTTGCCAAGATGCTGCAGCAGAGGCAAGGAGTGAGTGTGATTGCTGGGGCGGTCCGCTGGTACCGGAACAAGTACTAAGCGCGCGTGATGAGGATCCGTGTTTCACTAACATTCAAGCACATGCGCGCACGGCTATGCTTTGCCAAACAATGGGTACGGAAGTCATGGCACAATGTGGTTGTGACAGATAGCAAGTACTTTTGGCTGTCCAATAAGGGGCCCGGGAACAAGGAGTGGGTGCTTTTCGAGGATGAACCGCCAACCAATGTATCATAGCAAAACTGTTTCAAAGTGCACGCGTATGGTGGTGTTAGCAAGTATGGCATGACACCTTTGTTTGTGACCGTGGGGAGCTGCGGCGTCAAGGCAACGAGCAAGGGCGTAAAAGGTGAGGTGTATCCCACCTTGTTGCACGAGCACATGATGCCCGCGTGTGAGGCTTTGAGGGCAAAAAGGCCCTCGGTCGAGGCGCAACATCAATGGATTTTTCAGCAAAATAACGCTAAAGCGCATGCTTGCAAGAAAGTTGGGAATTGGCTTTCGTCTCAATCCGGCTTTCGAGTGAAGCAATGGCCTGCCAACAGCCCTGCCCTTAGTTGGATTGAAAACATGTGGGGTATTGTGTCGAGTAGATTACAAAAAATGTTTGGACTTGTCCCCACGCAATTTTGAGGCGGCTATAAAACACGAGTGGGAAACAATTCCTTACTCTGCCCATTGCGCCGTGTTCAACTCCATCCCCAAACGGCTAG